>QLPA01003824.1:0-32121 GCA_003313945.1 Lactifluus pinguis | reverse complement strand
GTATCTTTAGTTATCACGAGGAGCAAGGGCATGGTCATTGGTACTCGTCCGTTTTCAGGAATCCTCACGTAAAGGCATTCCTCGATTCTGTCCTGGACGAGGACGAAAAGCGACCGCTCGGACGTCCTCGACGTTCAACTACCTTCACACTGACTACGGCTGTGCCCGCCGATTCCGGCTCTCTTCACGGTTTCCGCATTTTAAGCTTTTTTGAACCCGGAAGGTGTGTTACCCCACGATTGTTTAAATTTCCTTTTTTTTTTCTGTCGGAGCAGTGTACCCACGTCACTTACTACCCTACCACCCTACCAGATTGTCCCGTTTATCTGTAGAAACGATCAATGGCATTGTCCTTGTCAGAACGTCCAACGTCGGGTGCTTCAGCTTTGACGTCGCTCAGCTAGAACTTGAAGAAGCTCAACGACTGGACATCGATGGATGCACACTTACAATCCCTGATGGGGTCTCCGCCAATGGCTCACGACTTTATCTGCAACGTGAATCCGGTACATGGAGGGTAAGTGGGCTTCCGATCCTTCCACCACGTCGGTTTCCTTAGTCACGCCGATTCGCCCCCATGTAAGGTGCTCCCAACAAGAGAAGCACCGCCAGCACCTCAGCGATCTACGAGTCCATATACGATCTTGCGTTCCCCGGGACCGCTCAGGATCGTGGTCTCTGGCAAGACAGCCTACGAACTATCGATTGCGCAGCGACTTGCGAATGATCTCTTCGTATACCACAAGTTGGATGCAGAAATTGTCCTTGAAACGGAATACCTGGAGACTCGAGGCGTAACTCGACCAGGCATAGGGAACATCATCGTCATCGGTAGTCCTAGCGGCAAGTACATACGCCAGTGCTTGACGAAAAGGAGGACGGCCTTTTCCATCGAGGATGGGGAGGACGGTTTGCCTGTATTGCAACTGAGGGGACAAACATTGGGCGGTTCATCCCAGGGTATGGTGACATGAAGCAGCTCAGTAATGTTTATCACATATCCGGTTATAGGTATCATGTTCACGCATCCGCACGAAAGCTCACCGTCGTCCATGATGCTGTTCATTATCGCGAATAGCCAGTCAGGCCTGGAACGAGCTGCGCGTCTCTTCCCCATTCGCACTGGTTTGGCCTTGCCTGATTGGCTAGTCATCGGAAAACAAGCAGACAAACAAGGAGCATCCGGAATACAGAATGCGGGGTATAAAAATTCTCTCTAATTTTGCGCGGGGGGGTCCACACCTAACGTTTCACGATTTACAGACTTTGGGGAGGTTCTTGGGAATATCACAGTGGAACGTCGTGGCATCATTAATGAGACGTACGAGGAGCGATAGGCGCTATAGGTGTGTGTGTTGATCGTAATACGAATCGAGTTCGAATCGTAGAAAGCAGGATGACAATGACAAGTGCGAATACAATACAGTGCGTGATGAAAAAAACAGGGAAATGAAGAGAAAGTAGATGGGACAGATGGACACAAGAGCACCTTCGTCCAGTTAAGATACAAAGATGGATCTGGCAACCTGAGAACCGCAGCAGCGTGAGATTAATTTGGTGTAAACAAGGAATGACCTACACTATCAAGGAGAAGGGAAACCTCAGGCGCAGCCCCAACAAAGTTCTTATTCCAGAAGTCGTACTTCGGGTTCCGCAGCAATTCGATGAAGGTGACCAGAGCGCCCCATGGGTGGGGCCGATGGACGACGAAGCGCTCCATGAGAACTCTTGTAGCAATTTCCCGGAGAGAATCGTCGTTGGCGTCGAGGAACAAACAGAGAAATAGTGAGCTAAACCAATGGGTGTGCGCGTTGGGATACCGTAGGTGCAACACAATCGAATTCAACAGTAGATATTGGCCTATAATACTTTGTCAGAGAGAATGTCATGCGACAATGCTTATCGCACCTTCAGAGTCCAGGTTCTTGACCAAATATCGAAGAGCAACCACGCCGGGATCAGACGCGTTGAAAAGGGATGAACCGCTCTTTGCCTTGGCCTGAGAAACAGAGGATACCCCGACATACATCACCAAGGCATTGATAAATGGGACGTCATACGCCTCTGAGACGTCCTCAGCCGCGGGCACCCGGAGGCGATCCTTTAATGAGGGCAGATAAGACGGGGAAGCGCGACCCAGGAGATACTGGTCGAGGTAGGTGCGCAACTCTCCACTTTTGAGCCCGGCCGTGAAGTCGGACAAAATCGGGGGTATCGGTCCCATTTCTGGGATGGTGTCGTATCCACCATTTCGAAGGTAGGGGTCTGGAAGGATGACATTGGAAGGGAAGGCGCTTAAGATGATATTACGCAGTTGGACGCAACCGGAGGGTATGGCATCGCATAAGGTGAAGTAGTATTCACTTAAAAATTCGGGGAAGTCATGCAAAAGAACGAGCAAGAGCCGGAGACAGCCTCGATAAAGGTCTCTAGAGGATCCTCGAAGTCGGGTAGATTTGAGGAATGGGGACAGAAATTTGAACAGTGAGAGCAGTAGTTTGTAGAACGCGGACCAGCCCTGTGGAGTGATGAGTAGAGTTCGCGCAAAATCGGTTAGATCACCCTCACCTCGCGATTCTCGGACATGAGAAGTTTGGGCATGAAAAGGCGATGAGAAATCAGGCTCATCCAAGAGAATGCAAACCCCGGGAAGTAGGTGGGTTGCAATGAGCTGAACGTGTCGCTATTCCGACGTGGAATTAGAAAATTACTCGATATCATGTGGTGAAACGGTACCTAATCGCAAGGAGTAACTGGAAATACGCGGTGCCAAGGCTCGCCTCGATGGTATGCAAGTCGTTGACCAAGCTAGAGAAAAAGCGGAGGAAGGGTTTCTGCTGGAATGCCTGGCCCTGCTCCTCATGCATGTTGGCAAGTACCAGAACAAAGATCGATAGGATCTTCGTGAGGTAGTGCACCTTCGCCTGATCATTGTTGACTCCAGATGCATCTCCATGGTACTTGATCATATAGACGACGAGTCGAGACATAGCATCGAGGGCATGATACGCGTAAGAGAAAGGGAAATCACCAGATGTGACACTTTTGATGTAACTGTTCACACTCGATTCGGCGCATACCCGAAAGAAGAAGGACGAGACATCATCCATCTTAAGTATGCCCTGTTTCGTCAATTGCGTGATGAAAGGGATAAAGGCCTTTTCCGGTGAGGGGGAGCGCTGAAAGATGCCCACCCACTGCTGGAACCAGATAAAGAGCTTTTCTCGGAGTTGCCCAGTGTCCGTCTTGCCATTCGTTTGCCGCAGGAAATAGTCACTACCCGAGCCGCGTCTCACTCCCCTAAGGTCATCTAAAAGTCTTTGAGTCCTAAACGGACATCAGTCCAGAATCAAGCACGACGAGTTTTGAACCTACTCCTCATTTGCTTTTCCGGACTGCATGATTTGACTAAGCACCTCGATCGTGACGCTGAACTGACTCTGTGAAGCCAGCGGTGGATCACAAGTCAAACATTCCCTGATAAGTCCAGCGGCAAAATTTTGTAGTGAGGACTTGGGGTCAGCAAATAAGAACTTCGCTAGCTGCTGGTCTTGCTGAGCAATGCTGATCAAACCGCTACGAAGGAGCGTTGCTGTCACTGGGACATTAAGCTTTCGCTGCGCAAGCTAGTTCATACAAAATATGGATGACGCCACAGGAAACACAGACCTCATCGTCAGCATAGATAAGCCATGTGATGGCCTCTTTTGCAACATCTTCAAATGTTCGGCAAAGTTGGTCCAGAAGGGCAACGTAAACTTCCCGTGTCAATTGTTGAGAAGTTTTATACAACAATTGAACAATTTTTTGAGACATCAGAAGGGGGGTTCGGTGACGATCTGTGGATTCAACAGCCAGATAAAGGATCTGCCTGACGATCTGCCGGACGTCATGATTCGGGGGTAGTGCGGCCAAGGATTGTATGGGGAGTTGGCTGAGGGCAGCCTCGAGATCCTTCACCAAGTTCTATAATTATGTTAGTGGGACTACGGTGCCCAAAGTCAATGAGTCACTCACGTTGAAACGGTCCATTGCTTCTGAGTGGGACAGAGCAACAGGCCCAGCAACGCTTTGGTCGACAGCAGGGGATGGGGGATACGCGGGAGCATCGTTACGGGAATAAGACATCGTCGACGACGGTCTGCTTGACCAGTGCCGTTTTGTATCGACCCCTGATTGATTGGTAAATCAGAGAACACCAATAACATGGGCTATGTGAACGAACCAAAGTCTTCATAAACGCTGATTTGGTTGGCTTGTACTCCGCTGGGCTTAATTCGCAAGGGATCTGGCAGATTCGCAGAGAAGTTGGAGTTCATAGCAGATACATCCCAGAAAGGTTGTCCTCGATTTGTCTAGGGGACACATAAGGTAAAGTGACAGAACAGAGGCCCGAGAATGACAGATACCTGACGATGGCGTCTACGGAGTTCGTAAGAAGACGCAAAGTTCTCATCCACATCGGCAACGGCACGATCCATCGCTGCTTTCTCGATGACACGGCAAGCGAGCTCGATGTTATCTTGGACAAGTAGGAGCACGACTTGGTCCGGCGCCATTTGCTATAAAATCGGTTAATATGGGGCAGGGAAAGTGGGGCACGAGGACACACTTCTGTGAATCCTTGCTCATTCAAGAACTGTCGCACGTGGCTGGAAAGATTGCTCCTCAAAGGTTCCTTGCAAGTCACCAAGGCAAGACTTCCAGCCAGGTTTTGGGCCATACGATGAGCTGCTTGCCGCAATGTTTCTTCATTGGGTTCTGTGGCAAAGTCCTTTGTCACTAGCTCTCTGGTTGAGATTCCTGCGATGGTTACAGAACGCTCCACCACCGGCAGTATGATCTGAACTGGTTAAGACAAAGACTACTCGAATTCAGGGCAAGATAATCACCTCGCGAACCGAGCGGTCTACCGCCATCTGGACAGCACGCTTGAAGGATACATTGGATGCAAGAGGGCCAAGGTGGGGGCTAATAGAAACATGGTGTACGAGTTCGGAGAGGATCTGTTCTAGCTGAGGCCCGACCGTCCGATGGGACTCCACAGCACCCGAGCCACTCAAGGATAACACCTGCGAGTTCGCATTAATTTGTGCATTTGGATCATATCCCCCCATCGGTAAGATATCAATGTCCCCAACGAAATCGGGCAGTGCTGGTCCAGTGAGCGAATCGGCGACAGGCCTGTTGCGAAGGATAGAGGTGGCCTCGACAGTGTCAAGCTCGATCCCCAGGCTTTTGCACAAGACCTCGATCTCAAACTTCAAATTCAGCTTGAGCTCTGCGAAGTGGTATAGCTCAACAAGTAGGCTGATCACGGCCATCAGCCACGGGTTTGGGGGCTTGAATACGGTCGATCGAGCCGCGGGCTCCAAAGTTTTGCAGACAAAAGGTATGGCAACGATGAGCCGACCACCGTCGTATCCTTGCACAAGTAGGTCCTTGAAAGAGATATCCTTGAATTTGATTGGCCGATCGCGAGCAAGTGTAGTCGACCCCAACCAAGACCCAAGGTTTTTGAGAACAGAACGCTCCGAGCTTGAATGCATTGTCTGTTCAGAATTCAACATCACCGCCGACTTAATGACCGTTTCCTGGAGGATGAAGCCGAGAAGCGAAGGGCGATCCAAACCATCCAAGAATTGGAGATACAGTTGATGGTTATTCGGCTCTGTACTGATGCGTTGATCAACTAAATAATTGGCGAACCATCGTGAGTGATCCTCCTTGAAATGGACCCTCATGTCTTCCAATTTCGAGTTGATGTTGACAGGGGCAAGATTGTTGATGATAAACAGAATTTTATCCGAAGTTTCCTCCGGCGGGGAAAGGAAGGGATCGTCATCGTGATCAGGTTTAATAGCAGTGAAAACGACTGATGCTTCGGCACGCGAAACAGGGGCAACACGAGCGTCTCCGACATTTTCTCCACCGTTAGCCAGTGCACGTCGAAGGAGAGTGGCCAGATCAGGGCGGGCTTCCAGTAAGTGAGGTATGTCAAGAAGGGCCTGACAAAGAGGAGCCCACTCAGACAGCCGAGACTCGAATCTGGACAGCGCTCGCAGGCCAAACTCGAAGAGGTTGGTCTCTGGGGGACAATTGAGAGCGTCAATGACGTAACGTATCGCAATGCCGAGTGGGATGTAGTCGACCAGTTCGTGTTGAATGATAGATCCGAACAGGTGCCCAGTCATCGCTAGTTCTCGGGAAGGATACCACGTTTGGAAGAACTTGTACTCGTCGAACAGAAAATGAAGCATACAAGAGAAGATCTCGTGATCGCGGGAGTTTGACGAGTTTTTATAGCGTTGAAGCATTGCGATGACATCGTCGATTGTGATTTGCTCGTCATACATCTGCTTGAAAATGCCGTCGACTTCGAGTTCTATTTCTGGCGTGTAATTGACGACTGAAAACCCAGGTTCGGTGTCCAACCCCGGTGTAAGGTTCATGAGGCGAGGATGGATTTGAAGACAAGCATTTCGGACTTCCAGACAATAATCAACATCACTAGGACGCATAATGTTTGAACTGGCGAGTGAGTCAACGAATAGGCCATTTGACGACATTGATACAAACATACTTATTCCGGAGGACACGAAGGAAAATCGTGATTGTGAGGGGATTCAGTGTCATTGTACGACTCTCCACGGCAGGATCCGATATACGGGTAGTCTTTTCACTTTCCATCTTCGAATCCAAAAACTCGATAACCGCATGCAGAAATTCGGCGCCGTGAGATGCGACATTATCAGCAAGCCATTTGTCGAGGTTGAGATATTCTCGCCGTGACGCCAGGGCGGCAACGTCGAGGGCGAAATCAAACGGCTTGACGTCAAGAAGCGCATCCAGGATCTAAAGGACAGTCAAAATTACATAATTGGAAACATCACTGAGTACTCGCCTTCAGGTCTTGAGCGACATCAAGGATTCTGGTAATGTTGAGAGGACTCTCCTTGTAAAAAGCGGCAAAGGCGCTCGTTAAATAGGCTGGGCGAATCTGCCAAATCCTCATAAAGACTAATTGATGGTTCGGATGACCAGCCAAAAACATGGCAAGCAATTTCTGAGAGTACTCCGAACGGATCTCATTCCACTCTGTTTGCTGCAGGTGACGACCTATGAGATCAATTATATAACGAAAGAAACAGTGAACGAACCGGAGCCTCAAGTAGTCCCATATGAACAAGCTCGGCACTGATGCGAACAGCCTTGTCTAACATTTCTCGAACGAAACCTCTGACCTCAGCGTGCTCGGAATCTGCTAGGCGAACAAGGACCTCAAAAAGGTCTAAAGAGTTCCAGGTCGAACCCTGGACATTAGCCGCTAACGCCTTGATGGTGGGGCTTGCGCTGGCAACGTCATCCATCGTCACGATCCGGCGACCAGGCAGAGTGACAAAGTTAAACGTATCGGCCGGGAGAGAGAGAAGAGCATCTAAGAGCCGCAACTGATACAAAGAGTTACGCCACGCGCTCCAGAAGCCAGCTACAGCGTGGATTTCTACGTCACGAGGAGCATTGAGTAGTATCGCAATAAGGAGTTTCAGAGTTGCGGTATCTACTCCGGAACGATCAACAATGTCAAAGGCCTTGATGACTTCGTGCCAATTAATGGGGCTTGACTATACACATGTAAGAGGAACGGACTGGACATTGCAACGGAAGGCTTACGAAGCTGCTTATCGCTCGGACGAGTGAGCCTACATCACCCAACACGGAACCATCCGCAGCAAGACGCGCCAAGACAACCATGTACTCAATCACAGTAGCATCCTTTGGAGAATTTGCGTCCGAGAAGCCAAACCGATGCATAAGCGCCCGGCTTGTATCTGTGTCGCTTGTGATCTCTGGCCCTAGTTGATTGAAGACTTGAACGAGGGTCGTTCCCGGTGACAGACTGATTGCAGATAACAATTAGTTGGAACGGTAACGCAAAAAGACGACGAAAGTAGCCGACCTTAGATGAGGTATGATCTGCTGTAGGATCGGGGCAACGACTTCCGTTCCATATTTTGCTTGGGCTGCAGCGATCAGGGCTTCACGCTGAGGGCCATCAAGGATCGGTGTTTCGGGAGTGGTCAATTCCAGCAGATTGGAAAGCAGCTTGGCGACCTGACCGGGTGAGAGATCGGCATGATCAAAAGACGGATGCTGGCATAAAGCCAGGACTGCGTTTTCGAATTCGACACGTATCATGGATGAAGCCTGGAGAGCAAGTTCTTTACGAGTTTGAGCCGTCACAATCGACGACGCCAGCACAAGACGCTCTAAAGGACGGAGCCCAACTCTATCTGCGAACCTTGCCAGATCGAAATGGCGGAAAATGTCGCCTTCCCCGCGGTCTAGCCCGTCGCGAAATCGGTCAGCCAAGAAAGGGTCGCGTGCAAGTCGCTGTGTCTCTTGAACGAGTAGTCGAAAGGTTAAGGATGTCGAAGTATCAAAAGCTGACGGCGCAGCCGTGGACTGTAATCGAGCTTGGGAGTGGACGATCAGACGTCGGATGAAGTGCAGGTATGTCTCGAGTCCGTGTTGTTCAGATAACTATGTCAGGAGATAGGTATCACAGAACCCATGACAGAAATCGCTGAAACGCACCGAACGAATTTCAGCTTGATTCCGGTCAAAGTTATCTTCCGTGAGCGTTGATAATAGGAAGACTATTTGAGCGCGGACGATAGTGTGTATATTATTGTTGGGTGGATTGTCCATGGCAGGAGACCGAGCTGAGAGAGGCTCCGTCTTTCTACCGACGCTTCCGCCGCCTGGAGCCGTTTTGCGTGTGTGAGAGTTTGGGGAGGACGAGAAAGCGCGTTGTGCACGCCGTCCGGGACGGTGAGCTTAAGCAGGGAGAAACGTGACTGTCACTCACTCACAAACAAACAAACGCGTGCCTTGATTTGAAAACTCAGCATCTCCGCCTCAACTTTATTGATATACAATTTCATCCTGCCATTACATCCACAATCTACATCACATCAACGTAAACTGGGATACCAGTACAAGTACAAGTACCAGTACTCCGATCGACACTGTACTTGCAGTAGTCGTGTACCCTCTGCTACCGCTCATCTTGCTTGAGCCCCAAGGTGAACCTTGTTCTCGGCTTTGTTCGGGACAGAGCCCGGAACCCGCAAGAATATCATTTGGAACCAGAATGACTGTTGTACCGCCCTTCGTGTATTGAACCTCCACGGTTCCCCTACTTCCAACAGCCCATTGCTTGCAGGTGAAGATACTATAAATCGCAACAGAATTGTCTCACGACCAAGTCGAGACAGTTTAGGACTCACTCGAAAGTTGAGAAGCTAGAAGGCCAAGGTGTATACGCGAACATGCTAGCGTTCTTCGGCTGGACACATCGTAAGAACTTGAGGATTTTCAACTCTTTCGACGAGAGACTTACTGGTGAGCCAATGTCGGTCAATAGTGTAACCACATTCCCCTTCATGATTGCGATACCCTGTGAGGTGGTTTGTAGGACTTGAGTACGAGAGGTTGCCCACTCGGTGTTGTTCACGAGATAATTTCGCAGCTATGTTGCAAACCTTTAACAGTATCTCCCGAAAAATACAGACAACGAACCTTGTTCAGCGTTGCGGTCAGATTGTATGTGGCAGTGTGCTGATATCCAGAGGGCCAGAGAGGGCCACGATTGTACTAGACACCCTTAAATAAACGTCTCACATAGCAAAGTGTGAACATACGGGGTCTCCACTCCCGTCTAGACCCTGCTCCTGACCATAGTAAACGATGGGTATGCTGGCAAAAATGAGCACGCAAGTTCACAAGAGTCTATAAGGTGGGTTACCCGTCAGACATGAACGTCAGAACCATGGCGTTACTATGTCGCGTTAGAGGCCAAAGAAAGATGGACGAAAAGGAAGAGATCGTACAAGAGGCTCTGAGGGTCCACAGAGATACTGTGCCATCGGGGGACGTCCTGGTTCTCCAAAAAGTTCCCAAGAACGGTGGGATCCTGTAATGATACGTTGTATGAACCATAACCACCGCGATTGGAATGGGACAAACTTTAAAACTCGCTTGGATCTGACCCATGACAGTGGCCAAGCCAGATAAATTGCTAGGACCAGGAATGGTAAAGCCCTGGACGATGGCATCATACAGTGGATAATTGAGAACTGAGTCCATTACTTCTTGATAAGACGAGGCCACACTAGAAGAATGTGATCGTTAACTTTCCCTGGATGAATGTGGCACCGTACGGACTTGATATCACTACCAAACACCTCTCCGAGACAGAACACGCCAGCACTGTCGCAGAATGGCTTCCAGAAAGACGCTTGAACGTGCCTGTAAAGTATTAAGAAGCGTATGGAGGGAGGATGCTTCGCTCACTTTGCAGCTAGGTCCAAGGTTCTCATCGGAAGAAGTAATTACACAAGAAGACATGCGTACCGTCTATACGTAGACCATCAATGTTGAACTCTTGAACGAGATTACTGATCCATGACGCATAAGTTTTGGCGACGGTCTCATCCTGGGTGTTGATATCTGGGAGAGGAACGGCGGTGTCGCCGAGCCAGCAATTTTGGATACTGGTCAAGTTATTCCAGTCAACAGGACAGTAGGGATGATATTGAGTCTCGAGGGAGTATGTCATAAGATACGTCAAAGGAAAGAAAATAATTCCAAGTACCGGTTCCTTGAACATATACGTCGACAGATCTGGAGTGATAGACGTCGACATTACATTGTTTGCGACTATGTCAACCATCAAATACCTAAAGGAGTGGGGTGAGCATATACATGGACTACGGACATTTCACTGACATTCCCCGGCGATGTAGCTCGGCTGAGAGGGCTTTAAGGTCATCGGCAGTGCCAAAGCGCGAATTTAACTGAGATGCATCTGCAATCCAATAACCATGATACGGATCACCGTAGGGCGTTCGAGGACCTTCATAATTCTGAGAGACAGGACTGATCCAGACTGGGATATTTTCAGCGGGATGGTCAGACAATGTGGTGGAAGAAACGTACTGGCTGTAAAACCAGCAGTTTGAATGTAGTCTAGATTGTCTTTAATAGTTCGCCAAGTACCGCCGCACCATGTCTGCTCGGTTACATTGCAAGCGTTGGGATCGGCACCATTAGGCAGAGCGTAGCGGTCTGTGATGACTCTAGGAACCGAGGTCAGTGGACCAAAGATGGACGACATTGGCATTTACTGGTAGATTGAGCGATGCCTCCATTGATCGGCCGTAGCGGCAAGCGCAAAGGTAGAGAATGCTAGAGATATTAATGGAACACCACGAAACATGGAACCAGGGTATATATTTGAAACAAGGAAAGGATTTTTCAAGGAATGACGGTGTCAACGAGAGGCAAAAGGGACGAGGGTGCCAGAGTGCGATGAGCCCTGGGCGGGAGGGTATATTACAAGAAGGAGGGGAAGAGAGTAAGAGCAACCTGAACTTGTGACTGCCAAACATATGGACTTTCATCAGGGTGCCGAGGTTGGGGTTATGCCGAAAGTAGTCTCAAGTTGATGGGCATGTGGGACAAAAAAAAAGGTCATAAGACTTTTATTATTTACACGTACCTCAAACAAACAAGAAGTTCCGCGGTCAGGTCAATAAACTGGCTCGGTCAGTTACGGCAAATGGAGATTTGACGACTACGCGACCAGGTCGATCTCGTGGCCCGCGTGATTAGAACCTAATTGGGTCGGATCCGGATCCGGGTCGGACGATCTCAGTACACGCGCTCACGAATGTTTACATTTTACGGCTGGCTCGTCTGCATCTGGGTCCTCGTGGTATCTTTCCAGGTATTCTCTTCCGCTTACAGCCCATTAACTTCCATTTCTCACTGATTCAATTAAAGTATGGGTACCACATTTCAGCTCTGAATCAGATTCAAGCCACCTTGACTTGTCGAACCGTTCCTGGCTTTACCCCTCGTACCCTACCGACATGCATCCCCATGTCCGACGCGACATTCTCTCTAGTCACTTCCGTCTTCACAGTCGGTGGGTTCCTTGGCAGCGCCACTGCTGGCATAGCCATGGATCGCTATGGTCGTAAAGCTGCCCTCCAAATTAGTGGGCTGTTTACGGCAATAGGTGCAGGTTTAATGGGCTTAGCTCCTTCCACCTTCCTGCTTCTTGTTGGAAGGTAATGCTCTCACTCCTGCCGTAGTCGACACGTACTCACCACTGTGTAGGTTTCTGACAGGCTGCGGGGCCGGGATCGGGTTATGTACTGGTCCTGTTTTCCTTGCCGAAGTCGCCCCATCAAACATAAGGGGTAGCGTTGGTGGGCATTTGTGTTTACGTCAACATACCCAAGCTTACGCTGCCATCCACACCCAGGCGTTCTTACTCAGCTCGCCATCGTCTTTGGCATCATGATCACTCAACTACTTGGGTTGCGCATGGCAACGCCAACGCTATGGAGATTCGTGTTATTATTTTCCTTCTTCGCCTCAGTAGTCCAATTGTGTTTGAGTCGGTTCATTATCGAGACTCCTGTGTGGCTGAAGCAACAAGGCAAGTCGGAGGAATCCCGAGCCGTGAAAAAGTATCTCTTGCAGCAACCAGGTAGATTTCACTACTGTCCCTGCTTGGATTTCGCTTCCCCGTCCTAGGTCCCCCCGAAAGCGTTGAAGATCCGCTAATTGATGAGACTCGCCAAGAACCTCAACACGAGTCCGACGATCGCTGGGACACACCCAGGACTGCACCAATTTCAACATCAGAGCTCTTGACGAGTCTAGAGCTCCGCCGACCTTTAGTGGTGGTGTCCTTCGCGATGATATGCCAACAATTATCAGGTAGCTACACCAGCTACTTCTCGTGCCTTTCTTTGTTGATATCCTTTGTTCAGGGATCAACGCAGGTACGAAATCAGGATGAATCTTAGGCTAACTCGTGCTCATATCCGGAAGTTCTGTATTACAGTAATGAGATCCTTTCCCATGTCCTAACCGATGCGGGACCATACGTTTCACTTGGAATTACATTAGTCAATACCCTCATGACATTCCCACCCATTTTCCTTGTCGATGTAAGGATTTATTTACCATTATTTTCCTGTGAACTAACCAACCGGCTATAGCGAGTTGGACGCAGGCCATTGCTTCTTGTGTCGGTTGCTGGTGCACTAGCCTCTCTTGTTCTTACCGGCTACGGCTTGAACACGGGAATGATCGTCACTTCAAGCATGTCGATCTTGGTCTTCGTCATGTAGGCACTTCTTCCCTCTCACTCTACTGGCCTCACTCGACTGCACAGGTCTTTCGCAATTGGACTTGGACCCATTCCTTTCATTATCATTTCCGAAGTGGCCCCTTCCCACGTATGGTTCTACATGTCTTTCATCGACGTATTCTAAACTAATAGCATGAAATGCAGGCTGTTTCCGCTCTTTCATCTGTGGCGCTCTCGTTGAACTGTATGATTCCTCTACCCGCTTGAGGTTGGCATATTGTGTCTGACTTTACACAGGGATTGCGAACTTTTTCGTCGGTCTCGCCTTCCTACCCCTCCGCAATCAATTATCGGGTGGTGATTCAACGAAAGAAGGCAGGGTATTTTATTTTTTCGCTGTTCTTTTGTTGCTATCCTCTTTGGTCTTGTTCCGGAGCTATCATCCGAAGATAAGAAGCACGTCATAACGAATATGATCCCTATTCTCACTCCTAGCGTCGCACCGTTTCTCGATAGTCACTAGTCATCATTTCTTGATAGTCACTGGACATCTACCCTTGTGGCCCGATGGGGTACGAAATATATTGAAACTGGTAATGCTGGTCGAATACCGCGGCTTTTCGGTTGCCAGCTTAATTGCAAAAATCTGCGACCTTCAAAAGTAAGGATGGAATAGCCTCTGAAGGCTTAACTTGGCCGTCTGCCGCGCGCTCAGCATCATTTTGGCGGAGTACAACGGCCCGTTACGGTCCGGCTGTTCATACACCGCAACGAATCGATCACTAGGAAGGCAAACCGTCCTATATTCTAGACATGAGCGTGACCCGTTCTGAGGCAAGTGATGCGTTCATTTTGGCGTCAAGTGTCCTCAGTAGTATCCCAGGGATCCATTCCGCGTTCCCTACTCGAATATTTGGACTTGTCCCAGTTGAATTGTCTCAATGAAGACGATGGGCACAATCTGAAGAGCATCCTGTCCGATAAAACCAGGAACATGACGGACTCTCATTTGTTGAGTGATGCGGATGAGGAGCTTCTATTGAATATCCACGTCTGTTCTCGCACCTACGAAGCGTTAAGTTACTTACGAAGCTACATGGCCAGTTCAATCAAGCCGTCAGGGTCAGAAGCGTTATCCTGCACACTGCTGAACCAAAAAAAGGGCCCAAGTTGATCAAAATCTTGATCAATCGTAACGCTATAGGTTTCGAGGACGTCGAAGATGCCGAAGAACCAGAGGTGGCACAAATTCTGGAGGTTCCTGAAGATGCCATAAAAGAAGGCAGGCAGATCGATTTGAGGTTTGTGAGATTCCAGTCAGTGAACAGCTTACATGTAAGTACAAAGCCACGGATAGCGTTTACTGGCAATCCTAGTGATCGTTTCGTTCTCTCAGATCTTTGTCTGCTCGAATCATGGAGGAGAGGAAACGACTCGTCTGGATGCGATTGATATACTCGGGTTTCCAACCGGGTAGGCAGAGTCGTGGCATTGTCTAAAACCGACTGGTAAAAATAAATCTATTCACAGATCGACCAAAGACTTTAGTGAGCTAAAGAAGGCACAACAAGAGGAGAATTAGGTTTTTAGATAAGATAAGAGAGTCGATTACATAATTAGTGACCGTCTATGGGCTCCGACTCGCTTAAGGCTTGTTAACCTTTGACCTTTTGAACAAACCATGTCAGAGTCGCGAAGCAAAGAACTCGACGCGTTTTTGGCCTTCTTTACTACCTTTAACCTCAATCGCCCTATCACTGCTGCTGCTGATATGAGCGATGGTGCCGGTCTTTTCGAGATTCTTTCGACAATGTGCGGTTCCCCATCCAACTTGATCATCGCTTCTGACTCCTAAGACGCTTTAGAGATGCAGAATACTTTCATCAACCGTCCCGTTCCTCGCAGGAGTTGTCTGACAACTGGGTCTTGCGTTTCAATGCCCTGAAGCGCGTATATCGACTCATGACACAATATTTCTCCGATGTCCTTCGACAACCTACGGATGGTCTAGAGGTTCCGGATTTGCAAGCTATAGCAAAAGATCGCAATGTCTCTTCTATTCTAATGATGTGCCGCCTTACACTTGCCATTGCCGTACAATGTGACAAGAATAAGGAATTCATCGAGAAAATCCAAAGCTTAAGTGAGGCGAATCAACACTATCTCATGAAAGCTATCGAGCAGGTGCGAGTGGAATTCTTCGAGTTCCGCAATTCTTACTCAATGCAATTGGTATCTAGGTTATGGCCAGAGTCCGACGCCCCTCAGAAGACCAAACTGTCAGAGAGCGAAACAGGACCGAGTAAGTAATGATCTCCCTGCCTCATTGATCATTGCGGCTCACTAGTACAGGGATGATCACTACTATCAACTTCAGTCAGAACGCAGTCGAATACTGTTGGAGAAAGAGGCCCTTGAGAAAGCGCACGAAACACTTATAGAGGACCATCGCACACTCCAATCCAGTCTTGACGATGCCATATCAGAAAGAGATGATGCGTTATCTCGTGCGCGCGATTTGTTACAACAGGCTGACAGTCGGAGAAGTGACAAGGGAGATGTCATCATGAAGGCAGAAATCGATAGGCTGCGCGCTGAATTGTACGTCGCCAGATTATTTCCCAAGATTTATTGATCTCATTCTTTTACGCAGGCAGAAGAGCGAGGAGAACCTAGCTGTTGCAGAGTCTGAGCATGAAAGGCAAACCAGTCTTGTGGCCGAGTTGACACATCGCGTGGATGAGTTGCAAGGCCATGCTGCCGAAGCCGCGCGTCTCAAAGATCAAGTCGACGAGTAAGCATGTCATTGAGATTGTGGGATGGCTCTTGACATGGAGAAGACTCCGCCACGCATCAGATCGGCTCGCCAAGACGGAGAATGTGATGGAGAAGTACAAAAAGAAACTACAAGAGGGTGCTGACCTCCGTCAACATGTGAAAGTATGTCTATTGGTGGGTTACAAATATGTACGTCTCACTGATCCATACAGTCGCTGGAAAAACAAAATGCAGATCTCGTCGACAAGAACGCGTCTTTGGAAGAAGAGTACCGCAAGGTAGCCGCATTTAAACCGCTTATGGACGCCTATAAGAACCAAATTGCCGACCTGGAGAGCAAAGCTGCCTCGCGCAACAAGGCATATGACACTGCTCTATACGAACTCGAGCAAACAAAGACCAAGCTGAGAATAACAGAAGAGGGACGGACCAAAGACGCTGAGGCTTTAGAATTGTATCAGGAGCGAGTCCGCGAGCTAGAGCTTTCTTCCCATCGTCCTGTAGCTTCGGATCGCCCCGTCCGTCCTTCGAGCCAAGGTACGGAACAGGGTGGGCTCGCGCAAGGAGATGAAGACGAAGATCTCTCCAACAGACTTGGTGGCGAGCTGGATGACGCCCTCGCGGGAACTACTATGACAGATCTAAAACTGCAGGTTCGAAAACTCAACCGAGAGCTCGAGGATCTGAGGACGAACCAGCTAGACTCGAGTAGAGTTTTGGTTCTCGAGAATCTTCTGGAAGATGCCAATCGTATGAAGGCTCGTTATGAAGCAGACTACTTGGCTGCTCATCGCGAAACCCTGGTTCTTCAAAGCGAGCTCGAAGAGATTCGCAGTGGGAGAGCTCTGGGTGACGGGTCTGTGGTCGCCTAATCTGACTTCTTTCCTGGTCCCTGACTAACTACTTCACGTAGCCCGGAGGCGGCTATTGCGTTACGGCAGCGCCTAAACGAGACGATTGATGAGCTTGACAACCTGAAGAAAGACCACACGCAACTTGAAGTACAGCACAGCGCTATTTCCAAGGAGTTGACGATCGTGAGATCCGATTGTCTGTCATTCGCCGAACGTTTCGACTTTATGGCTAACTTTGTTCGATCCAGTGGCACTGGTCAACAGGGACCAACTGGACATCCTGGCATCTTTACGGGAGTCTGTTAATGACGATAAAGTTGCTCTTGAAGAGGAGCTGGCTCGTCTTCAACAACAGCTAAAAGAAGCTGTCGAGAAGAATAAGATGCAACTGGAGCAGATCAATGGCCTGCTCTTGGAGAAGGTGAATCTACAAAGCGACGGGATTGGCCAGCGGGAGAAGATGCTACAGCGAGAACGTGACTTTGGGTGGGTCGGGATCTAAGCAAGAAACATCTGGCTGATCGAATTGACCTGACGCTCTTCAGCGATTTGCGTTCATCAATGTCAGGACAAGGCGTCCCGGAGGACGTGAAGTCCCGTGTTCTGAGCTTGCATGAAGATAACGTCCAACTCCGCGAACAATTGAAGACATCGCAGGACAAGCTAACCAAAGCTCGTGTTGTATGGAATTTCCTCTATCTTGCTGTGCCCTTTTTTTTTCAACGTACGCTAGTTCATCAAATCGCAGGATAAGCTTTTCAAAGAGGAACAGGCCAAATTGGGGGGGTTCTCTTCATCTGTGAGTTTGGCCATCCAATCTCTTACTTGTCGTTGCGAAAAGTCGTTGACTTGGTATGCAGGGCGTGCTTGACGAGACCGATAGTCGGTCCCAAATCAGAATACTAGAAGACGAAGTGAAACGGTACAAGGTGAGCGCTTCCGCCAGATATAGTCGCCTGTCCGTCATCATGTCTGACTGGTGTCGATTAGCGCCTGCTGAGCGAGGCACACCAGCGCTATAGGAAGGAGCAAGAGTTACTGCTCAGTGCCATTCATAGCCTCGGGATGTGCACAGCGCGAGACGCGTCGCAACAAGGGCGGGCAGCTCCAATGAGTTGGCTGGGCCAACAGCGGCAGAACGTGAGTCCCATCATGTCCGTGCCGTTCCTTCCGATCTTTACCATCCCTGCATACAGCTGAGCCCTCTGCTTCGTCGACATTAACCCTATGCTTGGTTTGCATGTGCGCGGGCCCAGGGCCACTACTTACATCATTTATATTCTGGTTTCTCAAAGGAAGCATAACCACTCTCATTGTCAAATATTTCCATCCATGTAACCATGATTCCCAACGGCCCTTCACCAGATAATGATATACCCATCTTCGTGCCGAACGCGATGAAGCATAACCCTGGCACTTGCACGGGTCCTGTGTGATGATGCACTGGAGAAATGAAAGTCTACTCGAAAGGCCCTAGATAGTCAGATTAATTGACGCGAGTACAAGGGATCTATGATACAGTACAGAGATAAAAAGGCAATTGCGCATAGGACATGAAGCAGCGTACCACTACCACAAACAAAGCCAGATGATAGGAGATGTCTCATTGATTCCATGACAGGAGAGACATGTCACCCAGACGCCTCGGCTTCATAACGTGACGAATAGTTCCAGCGATGGCAAGTATTACGAAAAGCGAAGATGCCGCCACATATGCCCATCCAAGGAAGGGATTTTTACCCCCTACCCACGACACGGTGGATATCACAATCGATTTTGTGCCAGAGTATATTCTGACAGGGAAATCTATGACAAGGGTGTGAAGGTATACGGATCAGCGGATAGACTCGGACAATTTCAAAGAGGGACTGACTCATGTCGACGATAATTTGGTAGCTTCCCTGAACAAGTTCAACTTGGTCGTTGCGACCGTACAGCTTTGTAAATGTCGGGAGACCGGCTGTGCGCATCCAATTTTGGAAATGTTCATCAACGTGAAAGTTGGGCGGCGGGTTCTCTGCTGTGTAACCGTTGGGGAACTTCACGGCCCAGTTCGGAGGAGGTACTATTTCAGAGAGATTGTACGCCAGCGTGCTGGTATACTTCTTCGCTTCGCCTGGCCAGGCGATTCCTTGCTGTGAGAAGTCGTAGGTCGAGGAAGCGCCCGAAGGTGGGTTCAGTAGAGTGAGATTACTAAACGTGTCTAACGGTCGTGTAAGGCGGGGTTGAAGTAGATGACAAGAATGGTCACACCGTTAAATATAGAGTTGGCGATCAATCCACAGGGGTAGATGACCTGGTCACCACTGACCGCAAGGGGTTTGCAATTTCCGTTCTTCAAATCGTTCACTGTACGATGCTTTCCCTTTAGCTGCCCTGAATCATAACTTTGAACGTAACGACGGTGATTCTGGTAGAAGTTGGTGAGCTTGTAGTATATCAGCACTGAGGGCGAGATGTTGAACGGAATATCAAATTGAACGAGGCACTGGGGGGATGAGGTATTGTCCGCTGCAGCGACGAACGCGTACTGCGGTTGCGAGAACTGGGCACCAGACTCGGACGACCGAAGACGATAGGAATAATGTGGGACCTTGACAAGACTACTCGCGGCAGCTTGAACACTCGATGCAGGGGTGAGCTGGTCACAGTCAGAATAGTCGATTGTGATTTCGGTGACCTACGGAGAGAAAGACCGGTCAAGAAAGTGAGTAGCAGAGGAATGAAAACCGGACCTTATTACTGCCAATGAGAAGGAGAGCACCAATGGGAGCAAAGATGATTCCGATGATGAGGAGGGTGGGGAGGACGGTTTTGGGTGTGAGGATAGGTTGCCAGGCTTTCAGCCGTTGTTGCTTGAAAGCAGTATCTAAGCGGGACAATGAGGAATGGAAAGGGAAAGGAAGCAAAGATTGAATGGCATACTGGCAGGTCGCTTCCAACTGCCTTTCTCCTTCTTTGGTTGCTCTTCTGGAGAGGACCTATTACGACGAAAGAGGGCCATGATGATGATGGTGGTGGTGAGGATGAACAAGTGATTAATTACGCTGACCGAGCGACGTCGGGTCACCTCGGACCTCGGGGACTTCAGATTCATTACATAATCATCACTCAAGGGTCTATTACTGATGATACACAAACATAAGTTTATAAAAATCACTCTCTCGGACTTTCCGCTGCCGATCCCCTGCCATCTGCTTTCGAGATTGATGTCGAAGAAGACCCCGTCGTTGATGTCTGCCGACGCCGCGACCGTCGTGGCCGTTCCCCCGTCCTCACTTGAACCGGCGATGCCGGCGTTGATTTCGAAGTCAAACTGAAGCGGGGTAGCCTGATTTTCAAAGTCGGTGTAGCGCCTTGACCAAACGAGGAAGGTGTAACTGTCGGGTTCTGGTGGTCTCCTGCAGAAACCTGTGGGCTCGACTGAGTTACGGGTGCAGGAGTGACGCAGTTAGCGGGGGCCGCAGCTGCAATCAGTGGCTCTCCCTTAGCCACACGTGCAGCCTGCGAAGGCTTTGGTTGACTTCGCGGACGACGCACTCTCGGAGCCTTTCTTTGGCGTTCCCGAGGAGCTGCGGGTCGTCTCAAACTAGGTGGAGCATCTTCATCGTCTGAGCCATTACTTTCCAAAAAGATAGCGGACTATATCCAGGTTCAGTGTTATTTATTTACGCGTGTTACGTTAAGGGTCCTTACAAATGTGATATCACGCTTCGACGCCCGTGCTGGCTGCTTGCGTTCCGCATTTCCTTCCGCAGACTTCGTCCCGGAGGGGTTCTGTTCTAAACACGTCGGTGCCGACAATATAGCGCCGTCCGGACATCCGTAAGGGTCCGCGGTGAGGGCATGGGCGCTTTGCTGCGAAGCTGTGGGTGGACTTGATTCATTCGTTGATCTTGATCCTCCGCTGTGCGCCATGTCTAGAAGCATCTTACCATGACGTCAATCTCAAGGCTTCGACGTGACAGACTATGCATAGCCTACCAAAGCCAGTCGAACATCCTCGACACCCATTCCCTCTAAAGGATTTTTGGTCGTCTCGTTCTCTTCGCCATCCAAAGAACTCAAAGATGTGAGCGGCGACAGAAGGACATCTACGCTGTTTTTTGGTCTGTTGCATCATTTGTAAGTTGCGAAAGGTAGGGAACACGCCTAGCCAAACCTCTGAGTTGGGCCGTGTGATGAATGAACTTTGTCCCAAAAGTCAAGTTTGATGACTCGCTCGGGAACACGATATCTCTTCCCGTTGATGAAGACTTCATCGACGGCCACTTTGTCAAGAGGCGACGATGTGCCAGTATCAAGGATTTCTATGTTTCCGTTGTTGACTCTCCCAGGTCGTTCGATATCTATCATAACTGGATTCTGTCTCGGAATCCGATGTTTGATACGCTTTGGCACCAGCTCAGTGAAAGAAAGGTTGTAAAAGAGGTGGCAAATGCATACAAGTATGTGATCCACATGGTTCGGGCACATCCATTTCTTGTCCAACGGAGGCATAGCTAGCAATGGCGGGCTAAGACAATCAAGGTGCCAATGAAGTGGGCAATAGTCACAGGACACAATGCTTCTCCACTGCCCCGATTCGGTATCATGAGTGCTCGGCCGCCGTGATTCCCCCCCGACGGCGAGGACGTCCTGGGACATGGGCGGGGGCAGTGCAGACATCCCGCATTGGAAGCAAAGTACTGGAGCACCGTTCTTGTCCTTCGTGCGGTAGTGATCACGATACTCCATCTGACCGTACCGACTGAAATTGAAAACAGATAAGGTCAGAAAGCAAGCTTTAGAGCAAAAGGACGGACTTGAGGCGTGGCGCTTTAATCAGCGAAGTATCAACGTAATGTCCACGGGGATTGCTCCCTACTGAGAAATCACATTGTTGGATAAGCTTGGATCTTGCCTTTCAACAACTCACCAAACTTGAAGAACGTGCGAATGTCTTCGGGAAGTTGAAACTCCACTGGTGGGCTACTCAGTACATGATGAATGAGCGGAGATAACAACGACTGTTGTGGCATCGATGGCGGTGTCTGAGGGCACCCATAAGCGACGACATCGGCTACACTCTGGCATGTACACCCTCACCTGGTGTACTTCACAACTAGGGCAAAACCACCTGCTCTCTCCTTCTGGAATATCCGCCGCCTCCATCGGCGGGTCCAAGCACCAAAGGTGATAGGCACGAGTGCAACCATCACAGTAGACCAAGGACCCTAAAGAACGACATGCGGAACAATGGTCCTCATTTCGCTACTGGAGTGAGAACCCGGGGGAAGATGAGAGATAGAACCACTCACCGCAGAAGAGAGTCCGTTGAAGAGTGGAAGCGCAGCGGGCAGTGGTTCCTCCTTTACTCTGCTGACCATTTTATCGGTGTCCCTTTCCTTACCCTTTCCTTTGCCTTTTTCCTTCGTTCGAGAAGCCTTTGAAGCAGGAGGTGTGTCTTCGGGGAAAGCGACAGAGCTGGCTCGAGATACAAACTCGGGGTCCCAGCTATTAGCCTGAGAGTCAGTTTCCACTTGCCCGGTGGCCATGTGCTCGAGGGCGTCGGGATTGGAGAAGCCCTGGGGTGGGGTATTTAGTCCGCGAGATGTACCCCGCTGTGCTAGTTGTGAGAAGGACCTGGTGGACGAAAGATCAGTCATGGTCCAACTTGAAAGTGTGTTGCAGGGGTAGTGTGAAGGGGCCGGTTGCCAGAGGGGAACATATAGCACACGCATTGTAACACGTACCCTTTATCTAGTCTCACCCGTTTTCGCCTTGGGCCGTCCACTTCTGGTATGCTCTCCAGGCTGCCAATGATGGGTCCGGTCAAGACACCCGCGTAAGTAGTTCCGGGGTCATGTTGTGGTAGGTAGGACATAGTTGGAACGGGCTTCCTAGGATCTCGCTTGCTCGAGGCCTGAAGGACAGAAGACAGAGTCGGAGGAGCAGGGAGAACTTCGGTCGCTAGGTTTGGATCCCCTGTTTCCAGAGCAGACCGGGGTGGCTGCAAAACTGGTGCACCGGGGAGCATGTAAACGGGAATGCTCGCAACCGATGTCATTCTGCACAAGTTCAAGGAAATTTAGTGGGTATTCAGAGTCCGAGGAGGACGGATTGTACCTACGAAGTTTGAGAGAGCCACTACGGTATAACAAAAAAGTTACACGTAGTAGTGGCGGTGACTGGTTGGGGCTGACAACAAGCAGGCCTCAACACTATTGGAACCCTTTAGCCTATCTTTTCGCCTCAAACATTTCATAACTTCACAACGTCATAGCCATCGTAGACCATCATATTCTCTGACTTATTGAACATATCTACTTCACCCAAGAATGGGTGTTAGAACCCGGTAGTATCGGGATTTGGCAAAGAAAACCCAGGAAGAAAATGGCACGAGTTCAAAAGCCTCTGCATCACGACCTCCTAGCAATGCGGCATCCTCACCCTGAGGCGTTCGTAACCATCCTGAAGTCGTAGGCATTGGGTGATGTTGGCATCCCTGGACCTGACTGAAAGGGGCGGCGAAAGTCCCCCGCCTGGCACATCGTGAACCTTCTTGTCGACGGAAAAGGGGCGTATGGGTTGCTTTGGGATTCTGCCCGCATGATACTCTACCAGATTTTAAGCAGCTACACTGGACTCCTTTTCTTGGGCCAATAGCCTGCCACGCAATATGAGGTATCCCGCGAGAAGTGACGTGTCGAAATACTTACCACTCTGGTTCAACTTCAGTTATGATTGACATCCTATAAGCCCCAGCGTTATCGATGAAGCGATGCTGCCCCACAGGCTAAATGACATACTGTATCTTTTTAGTCTCTTCGATGTCATGGAAGATAACCCAACCCGAAGACGGTTTTCTTGTGAAGAAAGTAGAATTGGGGTGAACATGTAACACCTGTAGCCCGTCAGATGGAAACTTTGATGGAGAATCAGAGGAAGACTTGCAGTGTTACCCCGAACGGACCTATACGTTCCATCAGAAACCCATCGCGCGCCGTTCTGCTTGTATCCGTTGACTAGGCACTGTCTGAGGCGCTTGGCATCCCCTTGACAACTCTCGATTCGAGTGTCGAAACGTTGCATGTATTTCTTCAATTGCGAACGGATTGAAACGGCACGGGACAGCGCCCTGAAGGACAGTGCGTGCGATTTACACCACGATGACGATTTCCCATGAGTGACAAAAGCGTTGTAAGCTACGTGGATCGTCAGAACGTGGAGTACATAACAGGAGATAAAGTCACCATTCAATAAAGTCAAATGATCCTGTACAAGTCAGCATTATCTTCCCACAGAAATAGGTGACAGGAATACCCCTTCTTCCGCAGTAAACTTTCTGCGTTCGAGCTCAGCAGGAGCTCCTGCCGCACCTGCGGGAATAATAAAGACATCCTGGAAAACATGTCAACCAGTGGTTAATTGCAATGGGTCAAAGTTTGTTACCTGGACAGCGGTCATAGCAATAATTGTCAAGATTTCTTCTCCGCATCTGAACTTTTCAGAATTAAGTAACTGCAAGGCGGAATAAGTCACTCATTGGCGATAGTTGTCAAACGATCTTACCATACAGGCCGCCTTGACGTCCAGGGGAATTTCCGCCACTTTATTGCCAAGCGATGATAAGCGTCCGTCGTCATCTATGACAGACTGAATGAAGAGAGAGCTGAAACTTTGAGCTATGGATTCCGATGGCGGGACAGTCAACCATTGCAACTTCATGAAGTTATCGATACCCAAGGCTTTCAGCTGAAGAATAACGGAAGAAAGCTCGGTGCGGCTAATTTCCGGTATGGCGACAGTAGATAGCTGGTCGTAAGCCGAGAACGGGTATAGGCGATAGCACAGCCCCTCGGAGGTTCGACCTGCTCTTCCTGCCCTTTGAATCGCAGAGGCCTGAGATATGGGAACAACCTTTAGCGATGACAGCCCGATAGTACCGTCGTACATGCGGATCTTTAATTAGGCGGGTTAGTGCAGAGGCTCATGTAGCAGATACATCAAGAACCTTCACAAAACCGCAATCGACGACAAACTTGACGCCTTCGATAGTTATGCTCGCCTATCGGGTAGATAAGTTACAATTGGATGGACATGGGTGGGACCAACCTCGGCGATGTTGGTGGCAACCACAACCTTTCTGGAGTCTGGGGCAGAAGGTTCAAAGACCTGCATCTGCTCATTCATAGTGAGGCCCGAATGGAGGGCCATAGGCCTCAGGTGTAGTTTATTTGTTGGAAGTCTGCTTGAAGGTACAAGATCTTAGTTTTCTTCCAGGATGTCCTCGGTCAAAGCCACTGACGAAGCTATTGCGTCCATCAGTTCTTCTAGGCACCTGTCTATTTCTTCTCGACCAGTCAAAAAGACTAGAATGTCCCCTCTGCCATGCTGAAGCTCGTTGGATAGTTTTCTCCAAAGATAGCGGAGAAAACGAACCTGCCTATGGATGGAGATTACGGTCTCCGCTGCCTTGCGTACATAATCTTCAGTGGGTTCACTTAGATAGGATACCTGAACAGGGTATGCCCTCCCTTCCAAGCTAACTATCGTGGCATCAATCGACTCGGGAGGAGAGGAGAAGAATTCCAAGAACGCAGTGGCATCCAATGTTGCCGACGACACGATAATCCGTAAAGAGGGACGTTTCCGACATATCCTGCGGACCAGGTCGATGTCAAGGAGCGAGCGAGGCCGAGTAGCGCGACAAACTTTTTCAGTATGGCTAGAAGCAAGTCCGTATACACGCTACGTTCGTGCGCTTCATCGACCTTAGAAAAGACTTTCAGGGAAGATGCAAGGCATACGGGGGGGTGCGTACCATGACAACACTGAAACGGCTCAGGAGTGGGTCTATTAGAGCCTCCCGGAAGAGAACGCCGTCCGTCATGTAACATATTCGTGTAAGCTCCTTGGCACTGACGTCCTCGAAGCGAATGGTATACCCCACCTTATAAAGCATTCAGAAATGGCTTACAGGCCTGAGTGACGGTTAACGAACTTCCTCACCGACCACAGAACCCATCTCGTACGCGGTGCGGGCGGCTACAGACGTGACCGCGACGCGACGAGGTTGTGTACAAGCTATGACCCTGCTACCAGAAGACCAACCACTCTCGTGCAGATATTGTGGAATTTCTGGAATAAATTACCATCTGTACCATAAGCGAAGAACGCGACGTACGAGTGGTCTTGCCACATCCGGTCTGTCCAATTACGATGACAACTTGATGATTCTCCACACAATGCATAAGATTTCCCTCTGAAAGAAAGAGGAACACGAGTCAGAACCTTGGCCCCTCAGGAAATGAAGGGATTGCTGACTGTGCTTCGCAATCGGTAAACGGTCTCTCTGCGCTTGAATGGATTGTGCTTGAGGTGGAATAGCGGAAGGTAGAAAGCCATCCTCCTCAGGAACTGTTCTGTCTAGAGAGCTGCCTGGACCTAAGGTCCCTGGTTTCCAGAATTGAAGTGAACTAGACATGATCAAAGAGCAGGTATGTTACATAATCTATCACTGTCCCTCCTCAACCTTGCCAGTGACTGCTTTAGTATCATCTTCAACGGGCTGGACAGGATTCGGGACTTTGTCTCGACTTTCACCTTTCCCTCTTCCGCGGCCTCTTCCACCCCTTCCCCCACCTCTTCCGCGTCTACCTTCTCCCCTTCCGCGACTCGTGTCCTCTCGTTGTTTCGTGGTCGGTGGGGCTTCGGCTTCTGCACCCTGTTCTCCGGTATTAGTCCGTGTAGTTGAGGCCGATGTAATTGCGTTGGGCTGTTCGCCCTTTGCGGATGTTGGCCACCCCTCCGCTTTTTTCTCCGAGTCCCATTCCCTGGTCTGAATCTTATCCATTTTTCGCCGAGCATTTTGCTCGCGTGTACGATTAACCGTATCCTGTACCCTTCTCATCTCCGCCTGTCGCTGTCGTTCCGCAGCCTGAGTTTGTTTGAATGCATCCTCGTCTGCTGCGACATCCTGACGTTCGCGTGAGGTGTAAACAAGCACAAGGTGAATGCGTGCCAACGTACAAGTCTTCTTTGCTTGATTTTTTCGTTCTTCTCTTTCATTTGAGCCATTCTCTCGGCGAGCTCCTCGTCTGTTAACTTGTCCTAGAATTCCGAGGAACGATAAACATGCAGATGTGACATAAGAAGGTAGTGATATTTACCCTAGGCAAACCACCTGTCCTGACGCGGTCAGGATTAACATACGGAGCCTTCTTTGAGACGGGTGGCTTTCCAACATCGTCGACTTTGGTCGTTGGTGTCGTTGGTGTCGTTGCCTCTGTGACGGCACTTGTGGATGATGAGGTCGTCGGCTGGGGAGGGGGGCTTGGTACGGATGTTGAATTAGGTTGCGAGTCCACGACGGGTTCGGGTTGGACGAGGTCCAGACCGAGAGAATTGGGAGGTGGGTCCGGAGTGGCCATGCCAAATCTCTGGCCCGGTATGATAGGTCTGGGTTATGACAAAAGCACTAGAGCGCTGATCCGATTACGGATACGGTGACGAAGGACGCGGGAAAGCCGAATAGCGAGGGTAAACCCCGGTTTCGTAACTGGTGATGCGCCCTCTCGGAAAGATAAATAGGAGTGTGATAATCAGCCTTATCACTAAACCATGTCGCTCTCTAACAAACTCGCCATTACCGACGTTGATCTCAAGGCCAAGCGCGTCCTCATTCGCGTTGACTTTAACGTCCCTATGCAGGATGGAAGAATAACCAATCCCGCTGTACGTCTCCTTCGTCGACTTGTCCGCTCACCCCGGGGCTTATTTTCTCTAAGCGTATCGTTGCCGCTCTACCCACCATCAACTATGCGCTTGATAACGGTGAGTTCCGCACCACAGACTCGTACTACCTGTCTTGATACGAGCCGCGTTTACCAAGGTGCATCGGCCGTCATCCTTATGTCACACCTTGGGCGACCCGATGGAAAGCCCAACCCAAAATATTCCCTCGAGCCCGTCTCCCACGAGTTGTCTAGGCTGTTGGGTAATAGGCCGGTCACCTTCTTGAATGACTGCGTGGGTCCGGACGTCGAGAATGCTGTCATCTCGGCTCCGAGTGGTTCCGTCATCCTGTTGGAGAACCTTCGCTTTCACATTGAGGAAGAGGGCTCCGTAAAGGATAAAGACGGAAAGAAAACCAAGGCAGACCCTACTAAGGTTACTCAATTTCGCGAACAGCTCACAAATCTTGGGGACGTGTATGTGAACGACGCCTTTGGCACCGCCCACCGCGCCCACTCGAGCATGGTCGGCGTTAAATTGCCTCAGCGCGCGGCCGGCTTCCTTGTCAAGAAAGAGCTGGAGTTTTTTGCAAAGGCTTTGGAGAATCCTGACAGACCTTTTCTGGCTATTCTTGGTGGTGCCAAAGTTTCCGACAAAATCCAGCTGATTGATAATATGCTCGACAAGGTGATTCAGCCTTGGGGTCAACCACAGCGCGAAACTGAGATGATGGTATATAGGTCAATTCACTCATCATCTGCGGTGGCATGGCGTTTACGTTCAAAAAGACACTCGAGAATGTTGCGGTAAGTAACATGGCTAGCTGCCTTGACAAACTTATCACGATGAAGTATAGATCGGAAATTCTCTATTTGATGCAGCTGGCTCCGAGAACGTTCGCGCTCTCGTCGAAAAGGCTAAGAAAAATAACGTTCAGCTCGTTTTCCCTATCGATTATATCACGGCGGACAAATTTGACAAAAATGCCAATGTACGAATGTTGCTTGCACGCTCCGGGCATTTCCCTGACAGGTTCCTCCTACCAGACGGGTGTGGCTACCGACAGTGATGGTATTCCCGAGGGTTGGATGGGCCTCGACGCCGGACCAAGGAGCCGGGAAATATACCGTGAAGCAGTTCTTGCCGCGAAGACCATCCTGTGGAATGGGTCGGTGATCGCTTGCATTACTTTTCACGCCTCTCCTTATCCGCGATTACAGTCCTCCAGGTGTCTTTGAGTTCCCCGCCTTTGCTGCAGGTTCAAAAGCGTTACTCGATGCCAATATTGAAGCAGCCAAGAATGGCGCTGTTGTCATTGTCGGAGGAGGTGACACCGCCACGCTAGCGGCACAATATGGAGCTGAGGAAAGTCTCAGCCATGTAAGTACGGGGGGAGGTGCCAGTCTTGAGCTACTGGAGGGGAAGGTGAGCCACCAGGCGTGTCCTGGGACGGGTTTAGCTAACAACGTGACAAAAGGTGCTGCCTGGTGTACTCGAGCTGAGTGAAAAGTAAAGGATATGCCCGAGGATGGATTGAAGTCTATAGTGTAAGTAGTAGGGGTCAGGGTCATGCCTCGGAGAAAGGGGTTCAAACATGGTCTGTGCCGCTGGGGTTCTACCGTGTAGATTAAGAGTTATTTGCTACAAGCACCGAGAATGGGTGTAGCCGATTATCTGATAATTATTTATCAGCCGTGCCGCGGGATGATAAATATCCGGGGCGCGCGACTCGTTCTTCACTGTAACCCCCGCTGCTGGCTGCTGGCTCATTCCCATGTTACCACTCTCAAGAGCATCCCGGAGTCTCATCACTCGTCGTGCTTCTCTTCGCGAGTCACAGCTCACACCATTTTTTGCCAATGTTACACGAAAATTTGTAAAGCCTTCTAGCGCTGACAGAGCAAGTGTTGTCGATGTCCCGTCGGGCTACGAAGACGAGAGCCATTTCACTCCTAGAGCCGGTTAGTCGGTTTTTCTTCAGCTAGTACCTATTCAACAAACTGACGACATTTCTTTTACAGACATGCTTGGCTTCAAGCTCGAATTGCCACAGCGGGATGATGGAGTAACTAACAAGACCCGGCCAATTTACCTCGACATGCAGGTGAAAGAGTTATGTAAACTTGCACAAAAATGCATCTTTCTGACTATGCCAAGGCTACTACTCCGGTAGACCCGCGCGTGTTGGATGCCATGCTTCCCTACTTGACAGACCAGTATGGGAACCCACACAGTCGGACACATGCATATGGGTGGGAAGCAGAGAAGGGGGTGGAGGATGCGAGGAAGGTACGCATTTCACAGCCCATTCTCGTCGTTTTATCTTCTCATGCCATCTACTAGCACATTGCCGACTTGATTGGTGCTGATCCGAAGGACATCATTTTTACGTCTGGGGCAACAGAAACGAACAACATGGCCATCAAGGGGGTGGCACGCTTTCACAAGGACAAAAAGAGACATATCATCACCACGCAGACTGTCTGTTTTTTTCACTTGTCGCCGTCGTCGTGGCTTATCGTTTTCTGCGCAGGAGCACAAATGCGTTCTGGACTCGTGTCGAAAACTGCAAGAGGAGGGCTTTGACGTGACCTACCTCCCCGTGCAGAGAAATGGCCTTATATCTCTTGAAGAGCTCGAGAGCGCGATTCGACCTGACACCTCACTGATTTCCGTCATGACCGTCAACAATGAGACGGGAGTCATCCAACCAATGAAGGAGATAGGTGCTATTGCCCGCAAACATCGTGGTATATTCCTCCACACAGATGCCGCGCAGGCTACCGGCAAGATCCCTCTCGACGTCAATGCGATGAATGTGGATCTCATGAGTATCTCGGGGCATAAGCTTTACGGTCCTAAAGGCATCGGGGCAGCCTACGTCAGAAGACGACCTCGGGTGCGGCTGGAACCCATTTTGAGTGGTGGTGGACAGGAAAGGGGTTTGCGTAGCGGGACCTTACCTGCTGCGCTTGCCGTGGGTATGGGCGAAGCAGCGAGGATAGCTAAGCAGGAGATGGCGGTAAGTGCAACTATTCTGTCGCGCGATGATGTGAAGCTGCACACCAGCTATGCTGGAGAGCGGGTGGCGAAACGGAGGTCAGTTGGGCTTGCCCAGACCTTGTAGCCGGCTGCGCCATGACTTTCGTGCAGGGGTACTGAGCGTTGCTTCGTGTATTTTCATATCCCGATTCTCGCTGACTTCATGTCACAGAGGGATCATGCCTGGATCACACGACTGTCACACAGGCTCATCAAGGGTATTAATGGCAATGTGGAGCATGTCGTTCGGAACGGAGACCCTAATGGGTATCCCGGATGTGTGAACCTCAGCTTCGCCTATGTAGAAGGCGAGAGCCTACTGATGGCATTGAAGGTGGGCGAATTTGTGGTGTCGTGACAGAATTGTTGGGGTAATGTGTTTTAAGGATATCGCCTTGTCTTCGGGAAGCGCATGCACATCTGCATCACTGGAACCTTCATATGTCCTTCGCGCACTAGGTTGGCCAATGCTTTCTACGTATAGCGCACAGGGTGCTCACATCCTATCATAGGTGCTGCTGAGGATATGGCACATTCATCTCTCCGATTCGGTATTGGCCGTTTCACGACCGAGGCTGAGATAGATTTTGTCATCGGGAAAATTGTGGCAACCGTCCAGAGGTTGCGTGATATGAGCCCTCTCTGGGAGATGGTACAAGAGGGCATTGACATCAACACCATCAACTGGGCCCAGCACTGAACTGTTGTGAAGACCTATCGACCGTTTGCAAAACGTGGATCATGTCCTTTCTCTTCTAGCCCGTACCAAAATATGAATGTATATATATTTAATGCTTTGTATAAGTTCGTCTTGCTTGAACAGGGAAACAAGGATAGCCAAACACGGCGGGCGTGCCATGTTTGGCTATCGTTTCAAGCTCCGCGTGGATTGTAAAGTGGGGCCGTCACATTCTTTTCCTTGTTTTCTTCCTCTCATCGTCATGTCTCGCCGTCTTTACCTCGGAAGTGCGTGATCCCTTTTTTTTTTTAAATTTACAGGTTCTTAACATGATTGCGAATGGCAGAGCTTCCTCCGGATACTAGGTCTGAGGATGTATCTAAATTCTTCGATGGCTATGGCAAAATTGTTGATTGTCGTGTCATGACCGGTTGGTTTTGCCTTTATCCCTCACATTATACTACGAGTCTCATTGAAATGGACCAGGTTTCGGTTTCGTCGAGTTTGAAAATGCCAGGGTATACTTTCCTTTGCACATATATTTTTCTTTTTCCATGATTGACTTCGTATTAGGACGCCGAAGATGCATTACATCATTTCAATGGCAAGAATTTCCTGGGCCAAAAGTATTCCCACACTTTTTCTGTTCGATTCCAACTTGACAGGATTTTTTTTTTTTTTTTTTTGGCAGCATTGTTGTTGAATTTGCTAAAGAGTCTCGTCCCCGTCGTGACCCGTATGAAGAGAGATACGGGTACCTTTTTTTAATTGTCGACAACCTTTTACCAGTGACATGCTCATATTTTTGCTTAGTGCTCCTGTACGTGCCCGCAGGCCTCCTGGGATCAGGATTGTCGTTTCTGGTATTTCCAGGG
>QLPA01003818.1:0-60139 GCA_003313945.1 Lactifluus pinguis | reverse complement strand
ATCTACTAATGATACACTTGTACAAGCTCTTGTGTCTCGACATCCGATCTATGACCTCATGCGCGACTATCTGACCCTCTCTTGGGCTCGCTTCTCCAAAGATGTACAGTCTCACACACTCCAGATTTCAAAAATTCTCTCGCATCCTGCTCCTCGTGCCGGCGATCTTATCAAGCTCGATGCGTCTGCCACGACCAAGTCAGACACTGCAAGTGCTGGTGGACCAGACACGAGCCTTGAGGTAATCGCACGCTTCCCTGGCGGGCTTGATTTCGGTCGCGGGCTTGTCGATATCAATTTTACCATGTGGCCATTATTCAAGGCACTGAACATCGATAATATTCTGACCATTTGTGAGGTTGGTATGCAAGACATGTCACGTGGTATGGGGACTCACACTTTGGAAAGATTGCGCTAGCACCAACAGGGAGAATTTTATTCTTCTCTCGTTATCCTGCTATGCTCGGGGTACGTTGCTGCATCGCAGCGTAGTTCCACATGTCTTCAACCTTCTTCCATGATATTGTAGATTGCCGTGTCGACAATCAAGTATCTCGTTGAACTTCGTGGCTGGAATGGCATCGCATTGCAAGCGGTCCATGCACGGGATGCCAAAATCTACATAGATGATCCCGGTCCTTGGATCCTGGGTCTCGCCACCGAGGCTCGGTATTGTGTGCGGCCGCCTGCCGAAGTGTGCATATGCGATCTGTGAGCCATCATTTCAGTCTACTTCAACTAATGGGACTTACGTCACTGAATAGCGATATTAACTACTTGTGTGCTCGTTTCTTGCTCATACTAATCTGGCGTTGATGCAGGGGTTGCAGGACTTGTGCTTCTCTCCCAGCTGCAATCGTTTCTATCAGACAACAGCGTGAGAAATATCGACAGAGACTTTTGTCGGCGTTTGATTCGCATTATCATCCGGATCATTCAGTTCCAAGGTAAAGTGAACGATCTTTTTTTGGGTATAATTAGACACGATCGTTTCGTAGCGAATTCAAGGAAGCCTTCCCGGCCGGTCGCTTCCGGCCCCTTTGCAAGATCCAAGCTAAGCGCGGTGGATCTTCTACGGTCGTCGCTGATACGATCAAGCCACCTAATTGGTGGCACTCGACCCGGATCATCCAGGCGTTCGATGCGGTCCTTCAGGATAAGATGAAGAAGCCGTCATTGTTTAAACGTATTTCTACCCTAGGTATATTAAAACGCCCGCCGCAACTCTCTGCCGCCGAGCAGCTCGTACAACTTTCCATCCGAAAACGTGCTACTGCATTCGTCGATGCTCGCGATGACCTCGAGACGAAGATAGGAAGACTTTCCCGTCGACTCAACTTTTTGATGACAGAAAGCGATCTATGGAGAGACAAATTCGTCACGTTCGAGCAATATGCCGAAAAGCTTAGCGTCGAGGCAAGCGAACTGCGTTCGAAGATCAACAGGGAGCAGCGCGAAACGAAGAGACTGAGCGGCCTGGTCACGATGACCACCGTCGAGAAGACGAAGCTCCAAAATCGTACGACTTCGCTCCCTCGCTTGCGCAATGCCTAGGGGTCTAATACACATTCATTTTTTTTTTTACAGAGCTCAAGGAAACCGAATCCGCTCACAGAGACGCTCTTGTCGAGCTGCAGAAGATGCGTGAAACGATGGAGATCATGGAGCAAGAGCGTGCAGAGATGGTTGCCGAGGTCGAGGCTCAAATCGAAAAGGCACTCGCGTCCATGGCGGTCGACATTGACGACTCTGATGAATACGATTCACAGCCTGGATCGCGCGCGTCTTCACGCTCAGCCAGTCGTATCTCGCGTCCCAATAGTCGGGCGTCGCGCTCGCGTCGAACAAGTGATGCTGCGATGCGCATGAAGCAAGTACGTTCATTTGGCACCGAGAGTACTCTCGTGGAATCATACGATACGATGAGAGATGAAGCACAAACCAAGCTCGATCTTGCCAAGGAGGAAGTGATAGAAGAGGAAGATGAAATGCCGGCTTCGCCCACGAATAAGAAACGGTTCTCCGCGTCAGGGAACGAAGGACAGCCGGACGGGATGACAGCTGTGGACGAGGGCATCTCCGAGCGCAGCGACCGGATTGCTCAGAAGGTACTGCAGATCCAACAAAAGGTCAGATCCTCGTTGGCTATTCATGAATAATTCGTGCACTGACGTTCCCACGACGGAGTAGCTGGAGAATGCGCTCGCAGCTGATCGTGACAAACAATGGAAGGGTCAGGCTAGCCAGGAGAGCGGGAGCGACGGGACGGAGGGACGAGGGACCATAAGCCGCCCTCGCTCCCGCAAACCCTCTGGCGTGCTTAGCAGGCCCTTGAAGGCGCCTAGGAAGCGCGGTGACACAGTCACGTCCGGCAAAACGACAAGATCCCGTTGCGACTCGGTCGATACCGCTCGTGGTGAAAATTCCTCCAAGACAGAAGAGGCTCGGACGCCGACACGCATGGAAAGTCTGGACCGGATCGAGGACGCCAAAAACACGACGACGACCAGCCCAGCAGCAAAGCACTCGACGAAAGCTACGGTCCCAGACCCACCAGTGCCAGCCACTCCTGCTCTCACTCCTGCACTGACCGGGACGACGGACGACTCGGACACGGATTTCCAGAGTGCGTATTCCACCAGCCCGAGCCCCCGGGAGAGCTTTGGCGGCTCCTTTGACGATAGCACAGCGGTAGGCGATACCCTTCATACACAGGATAAATTATTCCCTGGCTCGTTTGAGACGGGTATCGCACGGGAACGTGTTTCGAGCGTCACGAGCGCCGTGCTGATCCCCGCACAATCGAGTCCGACGTTTAGCGACGACACTGTAGTCTCCGGTCGGGAGCGCACTCCCGTTCGGCGATGATTTTAACCTATCAGTAGATCAACTTTCACGCTCTACACTTTTTCGACTTTCGTTTTTTTTATTTATTACTCATTCTATGGCTTTCTTTGGTCTTTTCTTTTTTCTTCCCCGTCTTATTGTACATCCATCGCTTCGTTCCGCTACCCGCTACTATCGCATTCGACGAGCTATACCTGATAACAGTTTTATATGGCGGCACCTGCCTTGGTGCATACAGGGATCAAGCTTCTTACATACTATATGCATCTCACATCGTTATTAGCGTCAGGCATTACAGTCTATTGAATGTGTCTCCGTGAAGTCGTTACATGGTTGGAATAATCAAGAATCCATCCTTCTCCGCGCATTAAATGTCTTTACGACTCCCGCAATCTGCTCGTAAAACCATGCTTGAGACTCCTTGTCTTCCAAGTGAAGATACTTGTCGTGGTCTTCGCCAGCTTTGTGTACAAACCGGATTCTGCGATCCTCGTTGATCACACGCTTCACTTGCATCAGTGGAAGATCCCAGTACAGACGAAGCTTCTTGGTGCCAAACGTGAGCACGCGATCAGCTGTCAGCAGAGCCACACCATCTCCACCAGGAAGATCTATCGTTTCCCATAAGCGGAGGACCGAAGAGCGGAGGAGGAAATGAGAGTGCGTACTGATATGTGCCACGTAAGACCCTTGCCGATAAGCGCCGCTTTCAAGATCGCCTAGCCAATATTGCCCGAGAGCTTCGCGTTCGGAGAACGGCTAGGAGTTATATGTAGTCGCCATATGGGACATATGCTATTGGAGAGCTACTTACCACAAGCACACGATCAGGAGGTACATGCCGAGGCTATGACCAGTAAGTTTTTGAAAAAAGGGGGCAGGCAGCACGAGGGAGATAGCTCACCGGTCTCACACGTTCCCGGGCAGGACGATCAAACACCGTTGTGGTGTTGCGTACACCTTCGGAAGGCGTGATAAGTAATAGACTGGAAAACATGGACAAACACAGGCGTGCCTTCGGACAAGTTAGAGGCAAGATCGAAGAAGCCGACAGCGGGTTTGGTGACAGCCCTGTGCGTGCGCGGAAGGCAGATGTCATGTACCGCACTCCGTCGCCCTGCAAAGACATGACTTACCCAACAAGGCCCTTCCCAACGCCTTTAAAAAAGCCAAGGGCCCCCTCAGACTCGGCTCCTTCTATTGGTTTCATCTATCGCAAGGCGCTAAATGTGGGAATTAAGATACAGAGCATCGGAAGAACTCACAACAACGCCTTCCACGCCACTTGCAATGCTACTTGCAAATGCCTCTGCGCCTGCGGTAACGCCATAGCTGACAGGATATCAGCCGATATGACGGGCTTGATGGAAGAATGTTCTTACATAGCATGGCGAGGTTTGTTCCTCCTCTGGTTCATGCGACGTCGCTTCTGGTACTCAGAATCGAGCGTTGCTGCCGACAAGCCTAACAACAATCCTGTCGTCTAATGTTCACACTGGTGGACAACTCATCACTTACCTTTGCCTATGCTACTAGTGACCTTCGTCACGCTGTCAGAAAAACCGAAAACCGTCTTCTTGACGAAACTTGCAGCTCCCTAGTAATGGGGTTCAACATGAGGTATGACGCCAATCTGACGCAAGCCGCACCTTCGCAATTCCAACACCGAGATCACGGTTGCCACGCATGACAGCACCAGTGAAGGGCTCATAAAAAATGTCCGCAACTCCAGAACTAACATTTGTAAATAATCCAACTGGATTTCCGATAAAGTCTGCTGAACCAAGGATGCGGTACAGTTGCCGAAGGACATCCTGGCGGTAGTGGTACAGGATTCGGGTTTGAAGGTCAACTGGAGTCAACCGCATATCTTTGATGGCGAGAGCATTCATTTCGAGAGGTGCGTCTTTAACATTCCCTAGGGCCATCGTCAGGGCATTAACTATGATTGCCAGCGGGTTCCGAAGTTCGAGTCTGTGGACCATATTAAGTCTATTGCAGAAACAAAACCACGCTTTCACGTACTTCTCCTCTCCACTAACACGATCTGTGCGCTCGAAAGATAATGACAACCGTATCGGTTGAAGCTCCAGGACTTCAAAATACAGGTTGTGTTCACTGGCCATGTCTTCCGGTTCCGGGATGTCCGTAGGGTGTTCAATGAGGACACTGATAGCGGTTAGAGTGGTCATCAAAGGAGCCATCGACCCCAGGCTTACTGTAGCTGTTCCTCTTCCCAGGAGGCGCCTCGAATTTTACTCAGCTCGTACACAGCATAGAGAAAATCTTCATCCGCTTGAATAGTCAAAGCTTGCAGCAAGATTGAGCAGTATTTGATAAACAATACACCGTGCTCTGGAGGACGTATGGTCAGCGACACAGGGGAAGTGTTGAAAGTTGCAGTGTCATCACCTTGATCATTGAGCCATGTGAGTGACAACTGCACAGTTGGTAAGGCTGCCACGTCGCTTGCTTTAGCGATGGGAGTTGGCTGCAGGACCACAGGGAACGTGGCGTCATGTAGTTGATTATCGATCTGAATTGTGTCACAGGACAAATTCACAGACTGCGCAACAGGGCTAGCAGTATAGTCCACTTTCAGGTACTCTAAGGACAGATAGACCACCTCGATGACGCGGCGATTAACAAGCGATATGCCAATGCCATCAAGGTCCACGTCGAGGAGAAAACTTGGTTGGACATCTTCAGTGACTGCCTCAAATGCTTCGACACCATTAGAGATGGTGTCTATGCGTAGACTTGAGCTAGAGGTGCGGAGCTTGGGGCGATAAGGACTGATTTCGGCATTGTAGTCAGATAGTCGCAGAACTTGTTGGTGACCTGATGCTCGAACGTCCATTGAAATCGCGCATATGCCTCCGGTACTCTGGACACTAGCAATTACCACCGAGAAAAGCAACGAGACGCTTCTCACGGACCTGGAACTTGAAAGGTGGGAGATCACCTATTTCGAGGATATCAACTGCGCGACGGGAATTGCTGCTGGTCAAGAGCAATTTCTTCTCCCGGGCCGCAGGAAAATCCCAAGCATACGGGCAGGATGTATGCTCTGGTAGTCGATAGGTTGGGTATGGTTTCAAGTTGGTTGGCCCTGCATTGGCGTTCGTTGCATCCTGTATAATAATGAGCACTCCGGCCATATATTGTAGCCAGGACCTACCATTTGGCAGAAGGTCACAGGGTAGCTACTGTCATTTTCAATCAAGAACGGCCAACGGTCATCCGCAAGATTAAGCGAAATAAAGATCGTAGCACCGTCCATCTTGACATCCGTGTGGATGAGATGAGTTCTTGCCCTCTCGCCCGGTCGCCTTAGTCTGAAATAAACAGATCCAATATCCTCCATGCTGACGGGAGGAGACCTGGCCAACGATGAACTAATGGCTGCTCGACGTGTAACTGAAAACTCACCATTGGTTGTTCATTCCAGGGAACGCAACGGTGAGCAGTTTGTCCCTTGTTCGCAAGGTGTACAACGGCGCCCGTTCACCCGGATCCAGTGCAGATCTTCCATGTGGTGCAACCGAGTGCTCGCGGAAGCACATTGGCTCGGACAAGTTGTTTTTGATGAGGAATCGCGGGGCGAGTGTTATGGCTTTCGTTAGCTTATATTTGCCCAAACCCTCCGACCACGAGAGTCCTAAGTGAGTCTCTTCTTTAGTCTGGCCTTGCGAGGGTATCACCAGGGCCATATCGGCGGTCGGGGCTTCAAAGCTGAGAGTCTGTCGAGGGTGTGCCAAATGTCAGCATATGGAGGGGAGAAAGTTTGGTCGTCACCTTTGACCATGAAGACTTGTCGACTGAAAAGATGAATTCGTTGCCGCTACTACTGGCATGGCATAAAACTGCTCATATCCATATCTTGTCAAGGAGGGCGATGACAAAAGGACAGATGGGACGTACGGAACGGTGTCGTGTCTATCGATAGGCCGGATGTGTCGGTCAGTTTCACACTTCCAGAACCTAAGCCCATATCATACCTGTCTGTGTTTCCCCTGCAACATCTTGCGGAGAACCGGTCCTATTAGAGCGCACAGACCTTACAAAATATGGAAGGCCCGTTTTATTGACAATAACGTAGGGTGAGTAAATCTGGACTTTGAACGCGCCACCCGCATCGGGTGGCCGGCTAGACAGGAATCAAAGTGGGTCGAAATTATTTGGCCAATACAGAAAGAGCACCCACATATAATTAAGCCTTAAATCAAGCTTCCGAGAATGGGCATCCTGCAGCGTCAACCGAGTCTCTATGCCAAAGTCTGATTGCCTGTCCGTGTTGATGATACTGTATTCACTAGCTTTGAAAGCTATCAAAGACACAATGAGCTTCCCAAGTCCTCTCAACGAAGCCAACGAACCTGTGTCATCGATTTCGATGTTGAGTATAACTAGGTTATTGAGCTCAACGGAATGTATCGGCATAACCCCCCCCGCGCGGAGGTAGCTTCTCCAATACTGTTCAGTGTCCTTGTTATATATTCTGTACTGCAGATTGTACGGCAACAAATTCTCGAGTTGTATTGGTGCCATGAGATCAAGATCCATCTTAGGATATCTCCTAGAATTGGTAACAATGAGTGGGGAAGCTTAACATCTATGGGTGGCACTTGCCGCCAGCTTGCAGGGGGACCACTCGCATCCGTCTTGACGACGGCATGGAATCGAAACACAGCCTCAGAGGGATTTTGGTGTTCACAGTGAAGGGTCAAAACGCGGGACGTTGGTTGTGAATCTACTAGATCTTCCAGGGTTTTAGGGCCCGACCATTTGTAGCCAAAGCCCTCTGGCAGTTGAAATTAAAGACAATCTCTTTCGGTTGATAAAGCGACTTACGGTCGGGCTGTACCATGAGTTTACTTTTCCCAACCTTCACAAGGGGAAGGGAATAATCCTGACCCGGTGCTGTGTACCAATTGAGACTACACCTTCCCCTGAGTTGTGACATGTCGCACCTAGCTTGATAGTGACACCGCCAGAGTGATCCCCACCTTCACCAACGGCGATCTCGAGAGGATACAGAGTCCGGTTATGGACTCTGTATGTCGACCGCAGAGTAACGACTTTGGTGCTTGCTTCAAGCTTGACTTCGCAGAGCAGTCGGTTGTAGCGGTCTTCTGTCTTTGGTCGCAGTGCGAAGGTGTATTCACCCTCCCTATCGACTGGAACTCCGCTAAGCTTCTCCCATACTTGATCGACGAACTCTATTGAAATGCTACTATCACCAGACGGGGCATGCTTGAATCTTATATCAATAGAAGCCCATTTATATGTTAAAGGAGTCCTTACTTCGCGCATTGTCCTCCAATCGTCAAACCGCCAGTCTATTGTTTCGCCATCGTTGACCACGGTAGCACTAGTCCTTCCTTTGCCAGTAGCACGCCCCGCATTGGACCACAAATGAAGCGTGATTCCTGTGAGATTGCGGATACGGTATGGTGCGCGGCTCCCTCTAGCTTTCTGAAGAAGGTGTTCACTTTCCCGAGTCAGGGAATTGAGCGTTTCGAGGGTGAGCTCGATGAAAGCGGTGCTCAGATTCACATTCAGGCGCTCATTCGACATCACCTTGGTTGAAAGCGCGTATGAAGGGAGCTCGCGAGAGGCCTAAAAACATATCCGTTGTCTAGCGGTGCGTAAACCACTGGTTGAGACCCACCGATGCAGTAAAAGTCCAAGGGTCGATCACTGGGCACAACTGCTTGAGAGGTGTTATCCGGGAGGTTAAGAAGTACATACGTGGCTCCCAGTGCGAATTTGTCAAATTCCAGTAATTAATTGCAGTTGAAACAGTAGTTTCCACCCGGAGCTTCCAATGGTCAAGCCCTGTGGGGAGAATAATATATTTCAACTCACCTCTCCTGTCCAGTCATTGAGGCCCACGACAAATGGTTTGATAATGAGGTGCAACAATGGTTGTTCATGCAAGTCACCGATCAAGATTAAACGGAACCCATCGAAGGAAGCTTTTAGCTACGATGACGGCTCTGTCAGCTCACTTCCTGGCCACGGAACGATCTCTGCCAACCTGTTCTTTCGATAGCACCACATGAGCGGTACCCAGGGGTTGATGTGTGGATCGCCTTGGACGTTGCGTAGACACCCCAGGAATGCGACGCGCACCTGTTGTCGAAGCCCCCATGGACGGTCGGTTTGAGTCAGAACTGGGAACGGCATTCGACTGTCTTCCATAAGCCTCCAAGACCTTGTTGACAATGGTCAAGATGAGCATGATATCGCGATAGGATGCACGCAGAACGAGGGGTTTGAAGGTGACATCAACGCTAGTCATTTGGTGCGATGACATTGTCCGGGTGTCCGAACTAAGTGTAAGGTCAACGTCGTCCAAGATCCGAGCCTCTTCTGGCCTGCCCATGCGTAGCAGAGCCACTCCAGCGCGATTGAGGGTGAGCGCAAGAATTCCCTAACTTGATAGGTGAGAGAAAATACTCGAGTAGAGATGGAAAGAACGTGCCTGCTGAGAAAGAGATACTTGGGCGACCGTCAAGCGTATAGCCTGAGAGTCGGTGTCGAGATCATTCTCTACCACACTAATTGACACATCATGCAAGTCGATCCTGAACTGAAGTGCTTGCTCGTCAGCTGCGACGTTCGCGTGCTCTTCGCCCAGAGTCCTAGGAGCCTCAGCTGTATAATCAACCACCGGATCAAACGTACTAGAAGCGCTCGTGAAGAATTCTGTGAGTGCAAAGACCGGGGCGAGGGAGAAGATTATATGAGGTGTATCAACGGTAAGAATGGCAAGAGCAGAACGCTCGGGGCCACCTGACATGGTGTAAAGGAGCATAAATTGATTCCTGTCGTGCTGGGCCGCAGGTATGATCTCGCGGAACTTGGAAGGCTCTGGGGCGGTGTTGCTCATTGTGAGCGACCTGAGTACCACCTGAACTTCAGTAGAGCCATCGGATAGCATCTTCACACGGATGCTATTATCGCACAGTGCAAACCTAGCAATTCCATGGTCCTTCAAGCTGGTCTCCGCAGTGGCCTGGCGGTCATAGAGTTGGGCCTTGACAGTATTTATAGTCAAGACAAGATCCAAAGTAGTTCGGGAGAGGGTGCTGTTTGAATGTCCATCGAGCTCTGGGTGCAGGTCCACTGTCGATTCGTTGGCGTATTTGGTGTGGGGATGTTCTGCGGCTCGCAGATCCGTCGTAGGTAGTTCTACCTGGGCAGCGCCATCCGGAGCACCTGCTAAAATACGTGGAATTGACCGAGAAAGTTCCATAAGCATCCTAAATTGAACCTCGGTCAGGGCAAGCTTAACGTCGGACACCTTGATGTTCGCCTGGTGGGATGATTTCGTCAAAACAGTATATGTTACCTTATAACGAGCCTTACTTCCGTGTCTGGTCGAGGTGTGTTACTATTAGCACCACCGGATTGTATCTCCGTGTCAATAGCGATATCGTCAATCATCTTAAGCGTGGTGGGCATTCCATCGTAGAATATAGTTGAAACGAGCTGCATGCCACGAAGGCTAGCCTGTGTTTTGGGTATGCCACCCTGGTAGGTGTTACTTGCCGTGATCTCACCGAGACGCGTGGTCAGCGAGTCACGGGAAGAAGACGGATTCGAGGGGAAAATGACGATCGGAGTCCTGATGGAGATGGAGAACCCCATGCGCTCAATTTCAGAGGCACGCTGAACGGCAGCTTCGGTGGCAGTGTCGTATAACCCTTTGAGCCTAGCTAGCTTAAGGAAGAAGACGCAGATGTCGTGCAAAGGTTGCTCCAAGTAATGGAAGGTCACGGAGGCTGCTGTGAGAGAAACAGAGGAGTTGAGCCCTTTCTCAGCTTCCGGATCTTGTGGGTCAAACGTCAAGTACTTGAGCTCAGCCAGGTGTTCACCTTCCATGAACATAAGTTTCTTGAAGTCAGGGGATGACGTCTCCGTCCCAGAATCGTCGTTTAGCGATAAATTTCCCAGTCGTACATGCACGTTCATTGTGTTGCTTAGTGCGACGGATGCATCCGCAGTTGACAGCGATAAGGTTGCAATGCGAGCACCAGCATTTGTGAATGTAACTGTGCATGAATTCAAACCCATCCACCCCTTATTACGAGTACGAAATTCCCACCTTCGACACTGGCAAGCTTTACCCGGAGGCGAAGTTTGCTGGCCCGCTGCTCTGGCGGTGACCCTAGTGTTGGCTGAACAGCAGCTGAAGCGGTCCGAGCTGAAGAGGGTGCCTCGCCTAAACCTGGCTGGGGTGGAACGAATGTCGTCATAATGAAGTTGTATAAAGTGACGAGAGGCTCTGGGGCCACACGAAATATGACTGTAGATACGTCCACGGAAATGATTTGATCGTATCCACCGTGATTGGGTAGATACTCGGGAGAAGAACTCTGAACACGAGTGTAGTCCACACGAAGGAGGTCCCTTCTTTCAGCCGGCCCATTTGCAGAAGAGAACAGCTGCAAAGGTTCATAGCCGGGTTCTGCGACCTGCATATATAACGAACTGCGAGGCTGTTAATGGAACGCTTAGAGAAATTGAGGGGAGAGGGGCAGACCCAAGGTGGACTTCAATCTTCATATCATGCTCCGTAAGAAGAAGCAGCAGAGCAAAGTCGTCGAAAGAAACATGACCAAGTGGCTTCTCACCCGCCGAACCTTGTGATTTGTACAAAGATGCACGTAGAGTGGTCACTTGGAATGAGAACTCTAACTGCCTCTGCCTCAACTCCACGCCCTGATGTGATAGAAATGACATCAAATGGGGATTCGAGTCTGAAGAACTGGGAGTCTGCACCTCTCGACTCCTTTCATCCATGTGACGATCCTTTTCTGTATCCTCACAGTCTGTTTCGTCGTCAACGTTATATTCCGTTTCTGGGAGATCGAAGAGTCCTGAGACCAATGGGTAACCAGATGACGTGGTTACAGCTGAATTGACGGTAGAATGGTCCCCGTTGACAAATTTTGGAATGGTGACGTCGATGAGACGCAAGATTGATTTGTATTTTGAATCAGAGAAATTTAGCTGCAGTGTTGGTAACTTCCCAGAGATCTTGAAACGAGCCAGACGGACGACGCTTGGCACAATGGAACTCTGGACCTGCAGATCAATGTTGATCCGTTCAATAAGATGGAGAGACGAGTCGTCCCGCGAGTCTAACGCATTTCTGCACGATTGCAGGTCTTCTCCGAGGACGAACTATGCATACATACTTCAGAGAAGTCAAGGATCCCAAAGAAAAATTCTCTACCTGCGCGTCGTCGAGCTTGAGATCGAGTTTATCATACATGAGAGATTCGAGTCTCGCGTAATCATCGTCTGTATATTGTTGGTCGCGCTTAAGATGAACCTGGCGGATAGATTCTTTACTCGCCAAGTCACTTTCGATGGAAATGTGGCCAGCGTCGATGAGTAGGTGTGTACACTTGTGAGTGATGATACTGCAAAGTCTCAGAAACGGGGTGGTGATCTACGCTACGAAAGGGTTTACCTTTCGGGTATCACGATGATAGGTGTCTTCATGTCCACTTGCAAGTCGATAGTTTTGTGAGTCTGCAGGGCATACTCAAGTCCAGCTCGTGTTTCCTTGCGCAAACCCTCAATCGCTCCACCAGCTACGGTCTATAAACAAGGTAAGCGGCCTAAACAATAGATAGGGAAATTACACCCACAAGCAAAGCTTCAACTGACTCAAGCCGATCTGCTGGCGGCTTGAAAAACTTGTATATGGCCTCCACATACCCCCTATGGTATACGATTTCCATGTGCCTCATACGGAGTGTAAGCGCAGTATCTGCTCTCTCATCAAGTGGTTGGCTCTCGAACTTCATAGAGAAGAAAGGGTCTTTCGAGTCGTCCTTTGTGACGCTGCCTAAAAGTGACGAGTCCTGCTTAACACGAACTATTTGTGGGAATAGCGTATCTTTTGTCGTGCCATCGAACACGCTCAATCCGCCGAGTGAGGTGGAGACCTCCAAATTGTCGCGTCGTTGAATAGCCGTTGCATGAAATTCGTCAAATACTACGGAGATTATCTCCTCCGCAAGGCCGTGCGGATCTGTCTTCAATGCGAAAGAGCCCCTCCTTAGCTCCGCTCGGAGTCGAGTTTTGAGAGCATCTTTCGGTAGTTCGAATGACTCGGCAAGAGCCGCCTTCTCGTCATAATCAAGAACTTCGTATAACTCCCTCCGCTGTTGATCGGTCATGTTGCTGAAGGGCGATTCTTGAGTTGGCTCCACTGGAGCTGCGCTGGAGGAGCCCCAGATTGGAATCCAATCTGCCCAGCTGGAGCTCTGCGCAGCCTGCCGCTTCTTCTCTTCCTCGACTTGCTTCCGTAGCGCACCATCTTTTCTCAATTCCGAACGGGCGATCGATCTGTAGAATCGTATATCTTCGTACGAAATTTTTTTCTCCAAAGCCTCAAGGTCGGGTAATTCCTGAGATCAGGTGACTACTATATCCGACGTAGGGTTGACAAAGACCGCACCTCACTTGCCAGTGTACTCAGCTGCTTCCTCTTGAAGAGCTCGACGTAACGGCGACGGTCATCACGACGCTGGGCAAAAAAGTCCCATGTCCATCGGCGCCTCCGCTCGCGAACACTATCTAAAATAGCATTCCCTGCAAAAATGAGGAGGGCGCGTGGTCGGCTTTGCCCGGGTACTTCTGGACGCCGATATTTCGCATACTGCATCATTATTAGCAGTCTCATGACCGATAATTAGGTAGTGATATATCGCCAATGCGTACCCGTGATTTTCGTCTTAAGAGATGGATGGTCTCCAACAAGGAGATAGTATCCCTGTACTGATGATCATCAAGAAGAACCCCAATTTCGGGAAACATGAGTTGAATATCGAATCGGGGAGCATCCTTCGCTGCCTTGCGCCTCAAGATGATCTATTACCACAGTTTAATGCACCTGTATCTCCATGGAGTTAATCTATCTCACCCTTCCTTCCCCAGACACTGGTTTTAGAATAAATTGGTGGTCTTGAGGCGCCCCTTCTCGCGCGATCTGAACAATCTCGTTATGATCCTGAAAATCACGTTCAAATAAGAGAACGGCACCATAGAGGAGAACCGCTCTACAGCGGTCTCGTAAGAGAGCCCAGCCATGCTCTGTGCGTCTGAATCGAAGTACCCCGCTAGATATTCGAGCTTTGCCAGCTGGGGAGGCATTGAGAAAGGCGAGGAAGAATTAGCAAGTAAAATCACCTTATGTACGATCGTACTGCTTCCCTCTATGAACGCAGGGACCCAGTTTTCATCCACCGAAACCGCGGAAAAGCTAGACAGCGTGACACCCACAGCGAATGGGTGCTAGCAAGACTGATGATCAATGTCGCTTTACCGTTTGGCACTTGTAGACGTACATCTGGAACGCTGATGTCATCTTCGTACCTAATGTGCACGTTCTTGACGGTCACTTGGATGTTGTTGAGAAGTTTTGCGAGGAAGGATGCAACGAAGCCTTGATTTTCAGCGCTGTCGTCGGCACCTTCAGATGGTGTCGGGTTCATGACAACGTTTTATGCAGAATGAAGTGTATAACATACCTCCGACTCCACCCGTTCGCATTTGAAGCTCCTCAGCATTGCGGAGGCGTTCTAGTTTTACTTGCTGCATGCGGCGTTCCATTTCCTCGGGGTCTTCTACGTCCTCCCTGCGGGGAACAACGAGTAGATAAACATCTTCAATCAGGACTTGAACAGGTTGATTTCCTAGATTAAGCCAGTGCAAGGATAGGGAAAAACTTCCCAGGTGGCCTGTCCTTGCGCGTCAACAAGTACTTCTCGGTGACACTGAGGGTAGGTACCTTCAGCAACATCGACGGGTAGCCGAAATGAATCCAAAACACCCTTCTTTATACGAAGTTTTCCCAATGTTACTTGTCCTGGCACACAAGCAGGAGGTTAGACCCTTATTAGGGTTTACACTCCTGGGAGTGATTAACTTACCCTGGATGATTCCAAGGTTCACCAGACCCATATCGAGGTTTTCGACATATGGGGCGAGAAAGCGACTGAATACCTAATCACAGAATAAGAATACAGCAATCGGGCGAGGAACAAGGGGACGCACGAATACGAGGACTTCTTTGAGAGGGTTTGTAAACCATCGGGATCGTGACATGAGTGTGCAGTAAAGTCGTGGCCGCGAACGTAATCGGTAAAGCGACTTTGAAAGCGACGGCCTCGGATGATGATGATGTGGAAGACAAAAGGAATACACGTGTTGGTTAAATCGTTGGATGGGTAGAGCAAGACAAAGACGTAGGCACGATACGTCATTAGAGCACGCAGCAGTATTACGTTATGGGTATGGCAGTATAGAATACACCTACGGTCCTAGTACGGCAGACGGTGTACAGGTTCTCCCGGGATCCGATCGCTTTAGTTTCAGCCCATTCCTTTTCAGCTCCTCCTTTAAGGGGGGAACCTATCATGCTACTGTACTCGTGTCCACCCTATTTAATCCGGACCTCGAGGGATATTTGCCCCCAGACACTTCCTACTCACTCCCCTGTCTTGTGCTTCCAATGTTATCCCTTCACTCACAGTCAGGCAGTAGTGTTGCAGGCGCCCACGAAGCTGCCTTTAATGTGAGTTGAGATTTGTTGGCGCTCAGTATTATACCTTTGCGGTTTCTCTTGTACCTAATTCATTTCGGTTTCTGGCAGTTGGGCGATGTCCACGATGCGCTGAAGCCCATCACAGAGTATGTATTCGTCGCTTTGATGCATGCCGCCGACAATTCAGTCACCGATGCGGCAGGCTACTTACTTCGACCCATACGGATTCTGTGAGACTGTACTGTACTGTGCCAACATTTTCCCCTTCATCGGACATATGTATGAATTCAGGTTTGATATGGCTACCATTGACATGGATGGTTGCAGGCACTGACCTTCATGACCTCCACGACTTACGATCTCGTTCTCTGCACTTCATCCACGATCTAGTCAACTCGTTACGTGAATCAGGTGTACGTCAAAAGGATGGAAGACGAGCTCAAACTGATTTCTGAAAATTAGGTTAGGGCTTCGTACACGCTTGCGCCATCCAATTCCCCCGTGTGTCTGATTTGTGCTTGTCGTTCACGGCTGGACAAGAATGCAATTCAAGTTTCGGCAAAGGACGCATATACAAAGATGAAAGCGGGGATTCGGTAAGCCGCAGTTAAATTTGAGTTGTTGGTTGGGGGTTACTGAGAAAGAATTGGGTAGAGAGCGAGTTCTGCTAGTCGAGCTGGAAGACGGGCCGGCTCTACTTGTCACTTAAATTGTTTGTTAATAATAGAAATTAGAATTCCGCTTATGCCCGATCTGATGTTTTACTGAGCGCGCTCTTTTCCGTCACCTTTTCTTCTCTCTCATTCTCGTTCTCTTTCCCCCATTCCCCCTTCCCCATGGCACCTCTTGCTGATTTTCTTCTCAATTACCTTCCCGTCCACCATATTCCTTACCATTACACCCATTATGTCCGTGGTGCTACTCCCCTTTCAACCCAACCTGTCGTTCTCAGTATTCTTGCCGGCTATCTTGCCACCATCTTTGGCATCCGCGAAATCATGAAGACACGTCAACCACAAAAGCTTACCTTCCTTTTCCAAGTACATAATATCGTTCTCAGCTCTGGTAGCGCCCTTCTTCTCGCGCTCATGCTCGAGGAGATTCTCCCCATCTACTGGCGGCATGGGATCTTCCATGCAATGTGTGATGTCGGGGCCTGGACTGAGGTACGTGTCATCCCTGTCCACTATTCTGAAATCCGAATTGATTGTTTGTAGCGTATGGAATTGTACTATATCATCAACTACTACATTAAATACGTTGAACTTATCGACACCGTTTTCCTTGCACTAAAGAAAAAGCCATTGGGTCCGTATGACATACCCTTACAATCGGTGGTCGATTAATATATGTCTCCAGCCTTCCTGCATGTGTATCATCATTCTGCGACCGCCTTGCTTTGCTTCACTCAACTCAACGGGAAGACAAGCATTGTAAGCGTGGTCCCTTTCGCTTTATTATACCCGCCTAATTGCATTCATCACAGTCTTGGACCGTCATCACGCAGAACTTGGCCGTTCATGTCCTTATGTGTACGTGGACCCCGAGAGCTGACCTGCAAAAAATTGTCTGATTGACCACAGACTACTACTACTACGCGACTGCTGGTGGGGCTAAGATATGGGTCAGTGGCTAGTTTTAATCATCAAGACCAGACAGTTGTTGATATTTATGTTTTCGTAGTGGAAGAAGCACTTGACTACCATGCAGATTGTCCAGTTCGTTATCGACCTGCACGTCGTCTACTTCGGGAGTGAGTTGAGCCCATTCATGTAACCATTCATCTGATGCACTTGTTCCGGCCAGCCTATTCCTACTTTGCTGCCACCTATTGGCCTCACCTCCCGGTGCTCGGCTCTTGCCATGGAACTGAGGCGGCCGCTGTCTTTGGTTGCGCATTACTGTCGAGCTACCTCCTGCTCTTCATCAAATTTTACATCGATACATACAAGAAGCCGGTTCGCGGCAAGAAGCTAGTCACGAATGGACATGTAACTGCAAATGGGAATGGGTATGTTCATTCGATGTTGATCATGAATCACGCCCACGACGCTATCTACAGGTTCAAGAAAGATTGAAGACACTCATAGAGAAAAAAATCCGCTCAAACGGTGCACAGATTCTGGGCAGGGATCATTGTGCTTTATTTCATTGTCTAGTTTTATATACCACTGTGGTTGATTGAACCATGGACGTACTATAACAAGATTGAGGCGACTGTCCTTAGGAACTCATTCACTCGTTTATTTACCGGGTCTTTTGGGGCAGATAATCATTTTTCGTAACATTAGATGGTACAATGTGGGTCGCCCCACTGATGTGTTTACTTTTTTTTTACTTTTTGCAATCTGTTGGGGTATCGGCCCACTTCTCTCTCCGAGACGAGTCGGTTTGTTGAGCAGGATTACGTTATCCGCCTTTGGAAAGCGATAGTTGCTCCATGGGAACGCGATCATTCCTGGATCTCAGCACGCTCCCAGTACTACGACCTCATGCTAGAGCTAGAGAACCGGAACAATGCGCAGCCCAGGCGCTCTGCAGCCCCTCGGGAATTTTTCCTCCCTGTCGAGGTGTATATCTCCAATCAGGCAGCAGCAGCTCTCCGAAAGGTACATCTCATTTATCACCTATCAATCTTCCACCTACTCTTAATCCACGGAACAGCCAAACCCACGGAAGAAGGCAGAGAAGAGAGACTCTTCGAGACCTCTCTCCATGCTGGTCGACGATAACCAAAGAAAGGTCAAAGGTACGCTATTATCGTACTTTCGAATTTGGCCCATCGACAGTCATGTCCCGACGTAGAGAAGTCAAGTTGGCTCAGCTTGGCCCGTGGACCAACCACAAGCGATCAATGGAGACATGCTACATGTCGTATAGCCGAGGAAGAGGAGGGATGCGTATTAAATGTCTACCTCGAAGTTAGTTCACACCGTCTTGCTTGCAGTTCATCAGTTGAATGCTCTCTTTAAGGAAGCAATTTTGTTCCAATCCGTTCACCTCCATCTGCTACTGCATACCGACATCCGCCCTGCAGACCAGTCGTTGTTTTTCCGAAAAGATTGCCTCGGAATACACTGCTCCGCGTGAGTCACTACCTCAATTGCACGTGGCAGTTGTAATTTAACGACGTGTCGTCCAGAGACCAGCGATGGAGTGCAACTCGCAGCACGGAGCCCCTTTACTGTGCCTTTTCTTCCACAGAAGCTATGAACACTTGGATGGCTCTACTTCGGTCGTACGCTTCTCCAGAAGTCTACGGCAAGTCGCGTACGCACGAAGGAGGGACATACCGCATTTGGAGGCAAGTCGAACTTAGTTGCGTTCAAGGGCGCAACATTGGAGTTTCTCGCATCCCCGAGCCAACTTCTAGCCCTGGCGCGGCCGGTGATATGGAAGGGCGTGGCGAAATGGAAGGCGTGGACTTGGATCTCTTTTGCGAAGCTTACTTTAATAACGTGCTCTCTGGCCGAACAGTTGTGAAGAAGAGCATGGGCTCACCAGATTGGCATGAGAGCTTCGTTTTCACGGACCTACCTCCGCTCCAGAAACTGGCAATCGTCGTCTGGCGTGAGAAGAAACAACAGAAACCATTTGTTATTGGCACTGTCTACATCACACTGTCAAACTTTCGGCGTGCGGAGCTTGTAGAGGGTTGGTTCCCTGTGCTATTTGGTAGTGCCACAACAGCTTCCACTCAGGTTGGCCAATTGAGGCTGAAAGTTAAAGTCGATGAGTCCGCTGTTTCTTTGAATTCTTCGCGCTGCCCTTGTTGAATAATGGCTCAGGGAAATCGTGTTATCCAGTTCCAAATATTCCAAAGTGATGGATGTACGTGACTTCACGAACGAGCTTTGGGAACTTATTTAGTCTCGGAGGTAGACGCTCGACCAGCGAAATTACCTGGACTGGATGATCGATCTTGGTTCCAAGTACAAGATAGAACAGTTATCTGACCAGCTGGTGTCAATAGCTGTCGCTAGGAACACTCTGCTTCCCAATGTATTCGAAATGGCCGACCGCGAAGTGGATGGTATGCCGAGTTGTGAGTGTATGATCTTCTGATATGTATGTGGTCATTCATAGATGATCAGCGCATCACACACTGTTTCGCGGAAATACTGTCCTAACCAAGACTGTTGAATCATTAATGGGGTGGTATGGAAAGAATTTTCTCGAGGCCAGCGTCGGCATCACCATCCGACGTCTGTGCATTGAAAACGTGGCTATCGAGGTTGATCCACTTCGAAATCCCAAAGGACCCAAAGACGTTGAGCGTAATGTAGACCTCCTCGTCCTCTGGTGTAAAGAAATTTGGGAACAGATATATTCCGTGCGGCAGCAGTGCCCTGGGTGAGTTTTGGTTCTTGTGTCGCTGCCTATAAACTCACTGTGGACCAGCGAGATGCGAGTTTTGTTCAGACACATTCGACAGTTGGTGGAAAAGCGATATCTAAACGGTCCTGACGCGGACAGCAATAGCGATCTACCATGGCAAAGTGTCTCGGCGTTTTGTTTCCTTCGATTTATTGTACCAGCTATCCTTCACCCGCATCTATTCGGCCTATGCCCAGGTATGTTCCCATGTCTGGTAATACATCGATATGAAAACAAATCTTTAGGCCTCCCCGATTTGCCTGTCCAACGGAGCCTCACATTGATCGCGAAAGTGATTCAAAGCCTCGCTAACTTGAATGCGGTACATTCGATCCAGCCATGTCTCTTACCTTTGGTTGACGGTTTCTCCAGACAGCCCAAAGAGAACAGTTCATGCGCGGTGTAAAATCGTTCCTCGAAGAAAGGTTACCAGAGATGTTGGACTACATATCGGTTGTCTCGACGCCAACATACGAGGAACCTTCACAACCACCATCCGAAGAAGCCCATGTACGGAATCGTGCCATTAGGGTCCTCAATGAGAGGAAAAGAGCCATGCCTGAACTACACAGAGAATCCATCCCGCCTTTGCCCCATTTTCTCGATATTCCGAGACATCTCGCCATCCTCACGTCCGCAATTGCTCGCTACTCGCGAGATTTATCTGTTCCCCAAGATCCAGTGATCGCGGACTTGTGCGCCCAATGTCGGGACATTGAGCAGCAAGCGCTCTATCGTGTTAGCCGACACGGTGCCGAAGGATCTGTCGCTCACACATTTCCCGCTTCGGAACGCAGCCCATCCCCTCCAATTGGTAATCACAGCGCAAGCGAGGACCCACGGCCACTATCCCCAAAGAAATCCAGCAGTAGAACGCCTTCTTCACATTCGCCCCCAAGGACTGCGCCAACTGGTGCGGCGTCAGACCTTTCCTTGCACCATTACATGGGCAGCCACCCCTCGCGGGAGTTCCCACCCTCTGAAATGAACACCGTGTCAGCAGAAATGAGCGCCGAGGCATCCAAGGAGGGCGAGAGTGGGCACATGCGCAAGCCGCAAGCTTCTCGTCCACGTTCTGCTTCGACTGATTTAACTCTTCAACCCGACTTGGGCGACGCTGTCCCGGGAAGAAAGCAATCATTTGTGGATATTCTGCGGCCGCTGCAGAACGCCGAGCGGAAGAAGGGATTCTTTCGCACGATATTGGGTAGTAAGTGAGCGTTTATCCGGATTTGTTTTTTGTAATGGGATATTGTTATATATATGGAGATATGTCTGATTATTATAGATCACTAACTATCTTGTACACTCCGAGTCATGACAAGCATAAATTTTCCAGAAATGTCATGACGCAGCATCGACGGAAAGCGGTCTTTGTACGAGTCGTTGCACCTCCCCTACTACGTCCTCTGACGTGCTCCGGACAGTGATTCGGCAAAGCTGTAAAGGGACTCAAGGTCTGAGAGAGCCCCCCCATTAGTGAACCGATAGATTACGTACCTTGGCGTCGCGGTTGGGTTCCAGTCGAAATAGACAACCGACCTTTCCGTCCACAGACATATTAAGAACCCCAGCACCAACAAAATTATTCGGATTCGGGTCGACGTCGGGAAGTACGCTAAGCTTCTGGCCTGAGATGACTTTGTGTTGTCGATCATGGTCGAGTTCCCCGCTGCTGGTGAGATTGATGGGGAAAACGCTTTGCGCCTCGCGTGGTGGGCCCCCGATGAGTCTCCAGCGCTCGAAAAAGTCCGTCGGGCTCAAGATCACCGGCTCGATAAACTTGGTAAGGATGACCGGTAGACGTAAGGCGATAGTTTGGTGCGAGCCAGCGAGGAAAGAGACTGTCATGATAGGTGGTGTGGTGAACACCTTTTTGCACTCGACATGAAGGATTTGCTGTGACTGCGACCTTGGGGCAACCGTAGTGGTAGGCATCTTGGCGAAAGTGATGGACAACGCCTCTGGATTGTCCACGTCTACCTTTGTGGTAAATGCAGTCAAGGGAACGGAGACTTTGTTTCCCATGTAAACAGCCAACTGCCCTATATGACCTTGATATCGCGACTTGATCCCGACTTGGATTTGGACATCCTCATACAAGACGCCCTCATTACTGTAGGTAAGCTTCTCAAACCAGCGATCTACATTTGGGCCGACTGCAATGTGCGGAGCAATTGTTGGCTTTGCAAGGACCGCTGACGTTATGGCTGTCGGGCTTGTGGCGCTCGAGGGCCCTGAGAGGTCAAGGCCTTGAAGCGATGTCAATACATCCGAAGGACTAGCTAGGGACGCAGATTCGCTGGCCTGCCGATCTGCTGTCGAACTTTGCTTGGCCTTGGCCGCTTCGCGATCATGATTGATGTCCTTGCCTCCATGCACCCAAGTCCGTTTGTCTTCCGTAGCCCCGTGTTTTCTATTCAAACGAGTGAGCAAAGCGCTTTCACGGGGTGGGAATGGTGGGATCTCTTCGCAAATGTTTTGGAGGAGCTCGTCGTCGTCAGGCCGGGAAGCCAATGCGTAGAACTCGCAAGCCCGTTGCTGCAGTTCAGAGTCGAGGACATGTCGGTAGCGCTCGAAAATGTTGATCAATTGTGGCTTGATTTCCGGGAACACGTTCACCCATTTGATGTACGTGGTAAGGAGAAGAGCTCTGGTAGGAGCGGTACAGAATTGTGACTTTGTGTGTAAGACTTGAAGCTGCTCCATGGGGCTATGACCTTCTTCGTTTGCGATGAGATGGCCATACTCGCCGAGGACATAGCCTAGAAAGACTGTCATCATCACACCGCATGGTTCAAGTCAGGGGCCAAACCCACCTCCAACTTTGACGAGACTCTCGTGACTAGTGGGTGACCTGAGTCTCAGGAAGACAACACGAGCCGCATACGCTTGTAGGTCTTCAGTGTTTGTGACAATTTGAACCACGCGATACCAGACTTCATCGCCAACATGGTCCCCTGCTGCGCTGATAAGTTCGAGGATAGTATCGACATACCACCGGTATGAACTGGCATATTTCTCAGTTAGGACAGCGATTTTTAACACCATCTCTTCTCGAAGAGCGTAATCGGCAACCTTCAGATACCGGAGCAGCTCTCCAACGATGACCTCAGAGTTGTCCACGTCGCACATGCTGTAGAGTAGGTCCAACGCTCTCCGCCGAACGGAAATGTCACGATCGCGAAGGGTTGAGATAACGTGAGATTGGTGCATTTTTATGGCTTCTAGTGAGTCTGCCCGAGCTGCGAGATGAGCGAGAGTATCGAGGCCAAGATAGCGTACGTTCGTCTCTTTGGAAGAAATAAACCTTGCCAAGAGGACCGCAGCGGTGCTAACGAGGGATGATTTGGTATCCAAATGAATCGCAAGGCCTATCGCCTCGAAGAGAACAGCCCGCTGTGCATTATTATGCTGCATGTTGCGGGTTTGTTCAGCGCTGTTGCTCATGACGGTCTCCAGGACCTCATGCAGAGTCTTTCGAATAGTCGGATCATCTGCGTAATGATCAGTCGTGAAGTTAAAACTGTCATAGGGCGGGAATTACCCGATGGGGGATAGTACTGCAATAACCTCAATAACTTCACCTGGAGCCAAGGAGAGGGCACTTTGTAATACGCATATGTTGCCGAGTATTCATGCTGAACGACCAGCTGTAGAACGTTGTAAGAAGAAAGAAAAAAAAGGAACATAGGGAGTAGAACTTGCCCGATGAAGTCGGTCTACAGCCTTTTGATAGCAAACCGCGAAAGGGTCTAAATGGTCTTGTGCTAGTGTCATTACCAGAGTCGTAACACACAGGACTACGCCCTGAACATGGGAGTGAGCGGGCTGCAAGCTCGATAAACACTCGACCGACCAAGTCCGTGTCATCCATGATTGCAACGATGCGAAGGGCCCACTCTGCTGCGGGAATTACATCCGGATGTTTGCGGTACAGTCTGAGCAACGTTAGAGCAGCCTTCTTCTTTACCATGCTTTGAGAAGTCCTGCGTAATTGTTGGCGAAAAAGAGTCTTTGGGCGGCAGCGATGCCTACGTACGGTGATATTAATAACCTATGAACGTCCTCACATAACGCTTCTGCCATCTCCGTTCCGCCAACATTAGCGATGGCATGAAGAGCCAGGCAATTGTTGATTTCGTTGTTCTCGTCCAGGTCCTTTCGGATGGAATTGACGACCAAGCGAAGAAAGTCAGAGTTTTCGTGCATCAACAGCGTGACCGCAAGATATCCCTGGTGACATGGACAGGTATAGATAGCTGGTTCTTCTCATTGAAGGTGACAACTCACGATCTGCTTCTCGCTGTACTTGGGGCTTGAGATCAAATTGACCGCCTCCATATGACCGACATCCACTTTGTAGCCCAATATATATGTATACAGAACCTTCGCAACATATCTGCGCGCGAATAAGACTCGGTAGAACACGGACGCTCAACTCATACGTGATTCACTCACTTTTTCTTCTGATAGCCATCCAAATTGCCCTCTATCCGTGGACGCCTTGGTAAATGCACTTTGCCTTGCCTGAGCTATCGTCCACGCACCCTTGAACTTCTTTCGTATATTCGCCATTTCTTTGTTGATACGTTTTTCTTCCAAATCCCGAACGCGGGCGCCGCGAATATCCGCAATAAACTTGGTAGGTCCATTAGAAGAGTAGGTAACCGATAAGCAAGCCACCGTACTTGCGTGAGTCCTCGCATATTAGTCGCCATTTTTGCGTCAATAAGTGCGCTGCACTAAGTACACCTAATAGAGAAGAAGAGGAGCTAAACGGTGTTGCAGTGATGGAGAGGGTATATCAGTCAGTCAGAGACTTGTTGACGCTCAAGGTGTCATGCGCTACTAAAAGGCACGTGTTACCACTGTACCTCCATCCGTTCGCGTGGGATTACAGTACTCTTTCAGAAGACAAGTTCTCGGACTTCGTACTCGAGATTTACACCCAATTGGAAACGGTGCTTTGTGCACCGCCCTAGTGTTCTACGTTTACAAGTACCACGTCACATGTAGAAGCAGCCCGGCTTCTGAATTGGAGCTTGAATAAGCTTGAACACCATCTGAAAGTTTTTCGTGTGGTTCGTTAGATGTAGTGGCGGTTCGGAAACGATGCCAAGACAAGCAGGAGATATCATATCTAGGCACACCGAATTAGCCAATTCCCAATTCTCAAATGGAGAGATGACGGCAGTTTTGGAGTAAACGGCGTGATTATTGCCTCTAAAGCGTTGTGTTACGGTACAGCGTCTCATTCTAGTGATCGCCAGGAGGAGGGTTCGGCCAGCTTTGCGCCGCCGCCTCGAGGCCTCGTAAATATTTAAGTCGCACCGCCTCGCGACGTGCTTGTTCCCAATTTTCCAGGTGCACGGCTTCCTCAATGTTCTTCATTGTCACTGATACTTTCCCTGTGAAATCGTAAGCTACTACAGAAATCAAACAAGTGGTGTGCAAACCGGTCACGTCATGCTTGATCTCTTCCACCTCACCTTCAGAAGACGCGCTCTCCAGAGCCTCTCTGATCTCAATAATCTCTGTAATGAGGTGAGGGTCATTCGACTGATCGGTCTCTGAAATCCCAACATTATGCTGTGAAAGGATATAATGTATTCGCGAGAGGGGCCGCAAAAGTGTATTGTAAGCCTCGTTAACGAGACCAGACAAGTGGTGGGCGGCTAGAGTCTTATCCTGATTGGCGTTAACAAGAGGCAAGAAATATTTGATATTGCGTACTTCGCCTTGTGCTGCCCATAAATCAGGATGGACGTATCTTTGCATGCGGCGAAAATTGTCCTTTAGCCGATTTTCATTGATGACGAACGGATTTGGGCTCTTTGGTGTCTCTAGAAGTTCGTAGTAGTCGTATTTGTTTACCGGTCGCTCGATATGAAAGCAATTGGGACATGCAGGTAAACGAGTTGGGAGTGGGGCACGACAGGATGAACAAAAGAGAGATGAAGAAGAGTAAGAACGAGCGGTTGGACGGCGAGTGAGGATGAGCCTGATCTGTTGGTGGTATCGAATCAATGATTGCATGTCGCAGGTTTGCCTTTGACGTCATGGCCTTTGTTCCCCCAAATATCATCATTCATCATGACAACACCATCCCCTCCTCCTCCCCCTCTCAGATCAACAGACGACGGATCTGCTGCAGAGTCTGCTCGTCGACGTTTCGCTAAAGGGAGACATCTTACCATCAGCATTCCTCCCTTCTCAAACTTGAAACTGCGGCGTGCGCGAGACGACCCAAGGCCCCTTTCCGAACAACATATTCTATCGGGCGACAACGACGATGCAACAGAAATAAGTCTGAACGAACCCTACATAGACTTGAACATCGGACAAGACATTTATAGATGGGCAGTGGTTTATGAGAACCAGAGAGGGTTCGCATCCACCGCCATTACGTCTGATGAAGGGTACTTATCTACCTTAGAATCACCATTTTTTCAACATCATATTATTCCCATCTGGGATTGCTCCCGCATGACCCACCTCCGTTCACCATTCCTGAAGCGGACGGTCGAAGGGACAGGCAGCCCCAAGTGTCATTGCATGACTACCCACTCCCCGACGGGACTTGGCGCTGGGTTTCTACGGCTTGGATGGTTGACATGCGCAGCGAAGGTGAAGTCCATTATGACGGCTTTGAGTATAATTGGTTCTTTCGTCGCCACAAGTGGCGCCCCGAACCTGGCGCGTTCAATGCTGGGGGCTGGGTACGACGCAGAAGATGGGTGCGCCTTATGATGCGACCGGCACACCCCATCGAGCCGAGTGACGACGGCTATAGCCAGACCGCCAACAAAACCCCACCATCGTCTCGATATTCCATCATACCTGACCAAGGTGCTCTCCAGCTGGATGCAGAGAAGGCGCTGGTGTGGAGGGGCGACGCTGAAGACTGGAAGAGGTGTCACCATCTCATGGTTCGATTGAACAGGGATGGCACAAGACTGGACCTCTGGAGAGAGTGGCTTGGTGTTCCCCCGAAAGTGCGACACAGGAAAGTGTGGACGGAAGATGATTACACTATCCCGTCCGAGAAGCTTGAGGAAAGAGCCCCAGTTCTGGAAGGAGCTCAAAGAGAAGACCTTGCTGCAGTTGTTCGTGACCACGTGAGGGCTGCTTTCTATAATTTAATCTTACAACGCTGATTTGTAGACCAGGCCGAGGATTTGATCCAATTGTTCATATACCCGGAATCACGAGTAGAATTCTTGGAGATACTGAGCGCTGCTGGTATCACGGCGCGCTCGAGCATGTTGTCATCATTCGATGATTTTGGCGTCGAGTTTTGGAGTTATACACGAGGGTTGTCTGACGCAGCTGGGACTAGTAGCAATGGTGTAGCGAAAGGCGCACGTGAGTAGTACTGTGTGTGTGAGGACGATGATAATGAGATAAACACATGTCTAGTATAGCGAGTAGGACTGTATTCGGACATAATGTGGCTGCACGGCTAGCCCCACATATCAATATCACATGTTAGCTTGACTTCCACACTCACTTCTATCTATCCACGGCACAGAATGGCCCTCGTACACATGAGGAGCCTGTTTTCATCCTTGCCAAATGACCATTCTTTTCACATTATTGTTCGGACTTATCCCCTCGCTTTATCTCTCTCACTGGGACCCGCAATCCTCTCATTTGCAACCTCTCCGAATGCCAGCTTAAAACAACTCAAACAGATCCTACGGCGCGAGCTCGGTGTCACGGCATTCCCGTTCGCAATAACAGTCGCCCTTGGCGGTGGTTCGGCCTTGCGGACGTTATGGAAGCGTTTGGAGCTGGAGCCGGGTGAAGCGTCGAATGCTCGTCGAGGCAAACCGAATGGCTTTCTGGCACGTCTCAAGCCGTGGCACAAAACCTTCATATCCAACGCACTCGCTTCCCTCGTAGCCATTTCACTCCTTCAGTCTCGTAGTCGCTCCGTGAAAACGCGCAAAGTGCATATTCCTTGGACTCTGCCCATTTCCGAGACGCGCAATACCAAAGGCGGCCAGACGTCCGTGACGCTCGATTTGACCCTCCTTGTCATGGTCCGCGCATTCGATGCGTTGGTACAGGAACTCGTCTTCAAGCGCACTGGAGATGAATCGAAACAGGCAAGGAAGCGTCGCCTGAGCATCACTACGAAGCTCGATGCCCTCGCCTTTTGGGCGAGCAGCGCAGGGTTCGCCTTCCCCAAAATTTCATTGAGACTGTCTGTGGTTGACGGACATTGTTCCCCTCAGGATCATGTGGTGCTTTTTCTATGAACCGGAACGGTGCGTGTTGCCTTGTTCCTCCATGCCATGAACGGAAGCAATATAACGTATTGTATAGGCTACCTCGTTCCTACGTGAAGTGGTGAGCACCTCTTTCTTGCCCCTCCATCTTCCATCGCCGGTGACGCGTCGTCGTTAGGATAGGCTCTTTAGCCAACATAGACAACAGGATCGTTACAGCTCTCCGTGCTATTCGCGCGAATCAATGGACCTACAAGCACGGATCTTTCCTAGACCCTAATCCCGTTGCCCTCCTCTCCCAGGACTTGGGCTACCCTCCTCAGTGGGGCGACCCGAAGTTGTTGCCCACTTACGGGGGTTACGCTACTAGTGCCATTTGGAGGTCGTTAGGTGTTCGTGGGAGAGGCGCTGTTGGCGGTCTTCCCTGCGAGATTGTACACGGTTCCGTGACAGGAGGCAGTTGTATTGCGAACTTTACGCTCAGAGGATTGCATGCGTTCCTCGAGGCACTGGCCTTGTACCTTCCAGTGAGTTGTGATGATCAGCCTTACTTGCAGCGCGCATTGTCACCCTTTCTTCAGGTTCACGTCTTGCCCATACTGATCAGGCAGCCGCAAAAACTCCTGAGCTTCCCAGCCATCCTTGAAACGCTTCTAGGCATCCTCCGCAGCGCTTCGTTCCTTTCCGCCTTTGTCTCTTCATTCTGGGCGGCCGTGTGTCTCACTCGCACCCTCGTCGTTGCACGACTCTTTCCCAAGATATCACACGACTTCTACGACGGGCCGTTTGGCTGCATCTTGGCAGGGTGCCTGACCTGTGGCGGTAGCATTTGGATAGAAAGTGGGCGACGTAGGGGAGAGATAGCATTGTATGTCCTACCCCGAGTCATTCGTGCCTGCTTGCCCGACCGATTGTTGCGGAGCGGACGTAAGAGCGTGTATGCTATCGAACGGTAAGTGCTGGCTTAGTAGCGGACGGACATGTGTCATAACATCACGTTTCTATCGCCAGGATCGTGTTCACGGCCTCTTTGGCTACGCTTCTAACCGCCGCTGTCCATCATCCAGAGACTCTACGCGGCCTATCGCGCTGGACGCTAGGCTTTGTCCTCCAAGGACCAAACGCACTTCGCTTGCGGGGAAAAAGCATAGATCGGTCTATACCACCGAACCCCTCTACGCCCACATCACTAGATATTTTGAAATGAGTGTACTCATTTCAAATTGTGTTACGAATACAGCAGACTGAAATAACAAACAACCTATATTTTACATAGCATTCTCGTTGTCATCCACGTCAGCCTCGCCAGAGGTGCAGAGCATGGTCATAAAATGACGCGCTCGCTATTAATGTCTCCTCAGCTTGGTCCTGCGAAGTCTGATACGACCAGTCGCCGCCGTAGGCAAGTGATTTGTGCTCGTCGTATCTCTTCCGAATTTCCGAATTTTCAACAATCCCGCTCGGTGGTGACCCTGAAATACTTCCAATGTCACGAAAGCGAAAGCTTACAATCTTGAAACCATCGTGCATGGCCGCCACCAGAAGGTCGTGAACTCGCGAAGGAGAAGGATGCCACTTCACTCTCCAGGCGCCACCTCCAACGTCTGTCTGAATAAGTGGCGTAAGAGGTTTTCGGGCGTCAAACAACCGAACGGCGTTGTCGTAGCTGCCAACGGCCATAAGATGTTCGATGTTTGGGTGGCTTTGAATGCAAGTCACGCCAGCATCGAACCTAACAGCCCGCTCGACAATAATGGTAGAGGCGCGTCGTATGCAACACACCTTTTGTTGGTGATAATCGGGCGCTCGAAACCCTGCCTTATATCCCATACCTTGAGCTGTAGGTCATCCCCCCCTAACGTCGCGTGGTCAAAATTTTCCAATTCGGGCCGAATTTAGTACCTCGCACCGGAGTAGATCACATTGGTATCCCAATAATTCCAAGCGACACACCACGGCTCGTGACTGTGGGCTATCCATGTCTTCGTAGTTGCGAGCTGGCCAGTCTGATCAGGTTCGAGCAGTGCCAAGTTGCCGTCAGAAAGTGACACAATCAATGAACCGGCGACGCTGTTCCGTCGATCGACCAGATATCGATTATAAACCACAAACAGGTGAAGCAAGCCATACCTGGTTGGCACCCTTCTATTGGACCAGTCGAGAGACAGACACAGGACCTGGGAAGGGGCGACACGAATGGTTCTAGCGCTCCGCAATTGTTTCTACATTGAGCGGGTAGGGAGTGAGAAAACAGACTGGGTTCGTAGAAAAGTGTCAATACGAAACTTGTTCAAGGTCCCACTCAAACAAATTGACGCTTCCCTCAGCGTCAGCAACTGCCAGCAACGGCTGACGACTTGACGTTGTGTGACACCTGGACACTACTTCATCTCACATACTTCATAGGGGGTTGCTCCTACCATTTGAGGTCCAGGACTGCTGGAAGTGATATTTCCTGAATCTTGGCGCTGAAAACATGTTAGCCTGGGCCTTATATATGAGCGTTGAAAGGGCGCACATGCTGATATCCTGCTCAGAGTCTACCTCGAAGACAATACATTGGCCCCTCCGGACTTGGCAAGTCGGAACCGATGTGGGTGAGACGGAATCAGGGAGATGAGGGTCCTCTTGAACGCCCTTCTGGTCCTCTAGTTTGTAAGTTCCACAAACCAAGATGTTCGACGCATCTGGATGAGGGCAAAACTCGACAGAGTCAGCGGGTAAGATAGTATCGATGACCAAGTGCATCCCTGGCGGGCCGAGAAAATGGTCCGACACGGTCCGAAAGGCTCTTCCGTCACGTCGCCTAAGGCCCACCACCTCAGCTATTGATCGTCAACTCATATTCTAATGGCTGATTTTGTCCAGGGATTAGATGCTTCCAAGCTAATAATTGCAGAGGCAGTGCGGCTTTTACCTCCTCTGTATTTCATAGTCATCGTAAACCTGGCGTTTATAGGTCCTCTCATTTGCCATCAGCCCATTCAACTCCCCCGCGTATAACCTGCCCATTTTTCTTTTTGGATTATATGTGCAAGAAAGTCAAGACGCCACTCACCGCTCACTCCAAACTGTAAGTCTTTTCCCCTTTACACTCGACTTTCACCGTTAAGGGCTGGACTACAGTTCTCAGGTCTCTTGGGAGCCTCCGCTCTATTTGACATCATCTGGCTTATTCGAAATGATCAAGGCACACTAACGATGCTCCTAAGTATATCTATACTTATACTGAAGGTTAATGCGGTCCACCAATTCGCTACCTTATGTTGTTGACTCATGAAATCATTCAAGGTACCAACCTTACTTGCCTTCGCTGGGACCCTCAATTCCAGAGGCGTCTCAGGAATCAATATCAGAGGTGCAGAATTTGGGAGCACAACAAGTACGTGGTATCCTTAACGTTTACGATATTTTGATCGTTTACATCATGAGAAAGTTTGGTCTATGCCTGGGGGCTTTACCTCGGGCGGCAGGGATGGATATCAAGTTGTGGAGTCTGAGACCCCAAGGCAGGCACTTAACCATCCTCCCGCTGGGAATCCACCCTCTGCACCCGGCACGTACCAAACAGTCTAGCGCACATATTGTGCATGACACGGGATAAACCGTGGGTGTGTTTGACCGATACCTATCCAGTTACTTCCGTGTATAAATGTCCTTTTCGTTCACACATCTTCTTGCTCTTCTCCGCGGATTCTATGTATCCTAGAATAACCCTGATGAAGATAACTGGATCTGACATTGTTCCGCGGCCCTCTGTTACCTCAACCATGCATTATCATCTGCTCTAAAATCTTCGAGGAGGGGAAGGTTGTGTGCAAGCTCCTATTTTTAAATCTGATACTATGAAAGTATGATGTTCAAGTTTCCATTGCTGTGAACCCAACCCAAGTCGAGAGAGCTCCGTTGAGGTGTTCCGGCAAAGCAGCTTGGCTCCGGCTTAGGCCTTGCCATCACTCAGGTACTAGCTCAGGTTCAAGCAGCTCAGGCGCAAGCCCAAGCCCAAGTAGGGTATACCCGTCTCAATCCCAAAGGAGTTGATCCGCAGACACGCGCGGCTTGGGTGTCGATGTAAACCGTGACCGTGAGTCGGGCTTCCCGGTCCGTGGACCGACCCTGAGGCCGAAGCAACGTGGATTCTCGTTTTTCGGCCTTTCTACTCGTTCACAGAGTCTGCATAGACGCCACGGAAGCCACGGGTGTGGTAGCACGGGAAAATTTTGATGGTGTTGACGAGAAGGCGGCTGCTCATCGAGCTAAATTCGAGTGTCGGATTGACGCGCAAGCCTGAGATGGTCAGTTTACAGGACGGAATTCAATCAGCATTCATATTCAGCTCGAGATTTGCACCCCATTGGTCCGCGGAACTGGAAGATCCCCTGCGGTGCCGTACGCGGCGGCGTCGGGAAAGAGGTTGGACCCGGGAGAAGTGGCTATCCAGGACATGGCCCGTGACCTCCTCACTCAGGGTTGCCTTCGTTTCCGCATCATCTTCCTAGCCCTCCACAGAACGATAACATTCTTTCCATACGGACCATGGGTACTTCTCAGCTACTGTGCGCGTGATGTCTCAGTTAAGACCAACTTGAAGGTGAGAAAATGCCCCAGTATGTCCTTGAGTATGTTATCAACCATCTTTCATTACCAAAGCGGGCAGGCACGTTTGTTTCCCAACGGACCTTACTGTAGTTTTCTTCCAAACGAATTCTCGTAAACCCAGCGAAACGTGACAGCGAGTACTAGTCCACCAGACTCGCGTTCATAACGACTGCTTTTTTCGGTGTTCTCATCATTTTATTTTTTTAATCCGCGTTTCTATAGCGCAGTGTGCCTACAATTGACAAAGACGCGCTCGACTACATGCAATCAGGTGACTGTATCTAATCTGGTAACTGGGGCGGTGTGATGGACATTAATGGGGTGAGGTGTGGGTTGGGTGGGTGTGAGTGGTGTCCAGGTGGGGATGCATGTGGGGCGAGGTGGCTCTCAGCCGTGGTTCTCATCATCATGATCGTGGTTACCCCCGGGTCCATTGACCATGTCTACTGAAGGCCCCTCCGCGTCTACGTTCATTCAGCATCCGTACCTCCTAATCTCGCCTCTATATGTTGAATATCGTCACAGTTACCGGCCCTGCCACGTTGTCTGGTCACCCTGGTGGTCCCGGATTCATTCTATAGATGTTTCACGCATTGCTAAATGCTTGTGAACGCGGAGTCATTAGTCTCTCAGCGAAGTGTTTCGACTGGCACTTGGAAAAATCTTCGATGGATACCTGTGCGAACTCCCCCAGATTCTGGCGGATGTTTGGATCCAGGGGTGACCAGTGAGTGGTTGACGTTGACGTTGCTCGCGGCGCTTTGACGAATGAAGGCATCTGAGTGATCCGAGACCCCGAGGCAACTCTACTCCTCGATACGCTCTCGGAAAAAAAATGTTGTCGGAGATAGTGAATACCTGATGGGCTGTAACCTTCATTTTGTTCACCCGATGCCAGGCTGGTTGGTAGATGAATACTCAGGTTCCTAGTAGGGTTAATTGGGGGCCACGATCACCAGATACGTTGCCCTACAGCCATATATTTTGGGCTAATTGTCAGATGTGCTGGCGTGTTGGGTATGTGCGTTCGGTTTGTATGTGGTTCATGGATTCTTTCGGTAGACGTATGCAGCCGGGTTGACTCGGGCCGGGGCAGATGATGAATTCTATTCTTGACCACAATCCTCATCTCTATTCAACATGCAATGTTAAGATGCCTCGTTTCTGGTCCGCAACCTTGCATTTTCATCTTTTTGGAGAGCTTGGCTGACGTGCACGAAGTGCGCCAACTTGTCGATCAAAAGAGCCCACTAACCGTGACAGCACAGCACACTCCCCTATCTCCATTCTCAACGATGACGTCCTTCTCAACATATTCTATGTCTATCTACTAGGACTCCACGATACACTGGCATTCGTCGACGAAGACGTGGAGCTGCCATTTGGTAGATTCATCTGGATTTGGAATTGGAAACACCAACGCTGGTGGTACAGGCTGGCTCACGTCTCCCGACTCTGGCGACGTATCATTCTTGCATCACCATCCAAACTGGATCTTCATCTTATCTGTACCAATGGGATACCTGTAGGAGACATGCTGACACATTCACCCCCGCTGCCTCTCATCGTCTTATACAACTACAACTTCGAGGTGACCATGAAGGATGAAGACGAAGCTAGTATACTACTTGCGCTCTCACGTCATGATCGTGTGCGCCGTATTGCACTTTGGATGCCAGCCTCGAATTTGGAGAAGTTTATCCCAGAAATGGACAAGGAATACCCGATTCTCGAGCACCTGTCTATCGAGTGTCAGACCGAAGACTCGGACTTGATGCTTCCAAAGAAATTATTTCAATCACCCAATCTGTTTCAGATTTACTTGTTGGGCATTTTTCCTCCAATGCAGTCTCCTTTCCTCCCATGTACTGGGGGTCCTGTGTATCTCTGGCTTTTCGACGTCCCACAGTCCGTCTTCCCATCCCCACATGAAATATATATACAACTTTCATCAATGCATCAGCTAAAAACCCTGGGGATTTTTACCGAATTCACTCCCGATCATAATGTTGTGGATTCCCCTATCATAACTCCCGTGACCCTTCCTAACCTTCACATATTTATATTCCAAGGTGGAAGCACATACCTGGAAAGTCTTCTTGCTGGAATTTGTGTCCCTGTCCTCAGCACCCTTTGGATTCTTTTTGACCGTCAACTCAACTTTCCTGTTCCATGCCTGTTGCAGTTCATCCAGTCATCGAAGTCCCTCATATTCAAGACTTTCGAGCTTCGTGTTTCGGGAGATCACGTGGACTTTACTTTCCGCCCGTACCTGGAATCAGTGGAAAGCCCGCCGGCGTACTACGGGGAAATTGAGGGTGGCAATCTCGGCCAGCAGGTAGCCTCCGCAGTGCAGATCCTTGGCACACTTTCTCCTGTACTCTCTGTCGTGGAGAAACTCACCTTTAGCTACAAAATGGACCATCAGCCAGCAGGATTGCATGACATTGGTCGAATACAGTTGCGTGAGCTTCTCAGACCATTTAGTGGAGTGAAGACACTTCATGTGCAAAATGAATTTGTCAGAGGCGTCTCTCAGTCTCTACTTTCAGAGGATGGGGAACTGCCTCTGGAGCTATTGCCTAACCTAGAGGAGCTCCGTTCTTCTGGAAGCGAAGTTTGGGACATACTCACACCCTTCATCAACGAACGGCAGACCGCGGGACATCCTGTCATAGTGCACCTAGAATGACGTGTTTGATCATGATGGGGGGTGGTCTGGGGATGTGGTATCTGGTCATGGTCACGGTATGCTTTTATCTACCTGTTAATCTTCCACCAGCTGAGCAGTGAGCACCCACAGTCACACCAGTTCTCATCCCCATCACTGCCAACTGGCTAGACCTACTTGCACTGCAATAATTTGTATGTAAATGGCTGCTGGGCTGTTTTTTTCAGCATGTGTCATGTGCCTCTATGGAATTCAAATAATGTCGTCAAAAGATCCGAGTGTCTGAGAATGCCACCGAGTTTGCAAGGACAGAGATCCAGCAGCACTCGCATGGACGCGCCGAAGTCGTCGGAGAAGCGAATAGCACGCGGCCCCTGGGAAGAGGGGTTGTGTTTACTTCACTTGTCAGGAGGCGGCGGCGGTTCTTCTCTGCCGCCTGAGGAGGGAAACAAAAGGGATACGTAGTATTACGTACTATTGCGCAGCATACCCCTTCAGCGAAATAACCCCAAGTTTCTTGTTGCTCAGTTCAGTTAAAAAAGCATCAACTGAATGCACTTCAGTTCCCCGCTGAACATTTCGGCGGCATTATATGGAGATGGGAAAAAATGGAAGTAAACATGAGTACTAGCTTATTACAATCTGCCCCTGAGGTGGGAAAGTTGTCCGCCATGGAACCCGCCCGGCCAGTGGGTTTGAGGTGGGCGCCAGAAAAAAGGCACACATCACAGCAGTACTCAGGCTGTGGCCGTCTGCTGTGGGACACGGGTGCTATCTCATCTCCTCAGAAATCGATCGGGTCCGCACTGGCATCCGTGAGCGCCTTGCGGCTCAAAACTGCCTCAAGGGTGGTTGCCGCGCCAAGGTCACTGACCTGGGTGCCCTTTACGACGAGATACTTTAGTTTGCGTAGTCCAACGTTTCGACCATTGATAACGTGGTGGGATTGCCAACGGTGTGCATGCAAACCAGCGTTAGTGTGACTACCTCCATTCGGTCAAGCATGATATGTGTTCCGTTTATCCACGTTCCAACCTCAGGCTATCCAAAAGAGTCCACAAATACTCGATGAACAAACATGTCTTTTTCCGTCAGTCCCAACTAAGGTCGTACATCCATTTACTCGCCGTCATCCTCGAGGTTCGCTAGAATCAACTCGGTTCTCCTGTGTATAATTTGCGTCGTCTCCTAGGTCCAATCCCAGAATCAGCTCCTGCAATAATTCTATATCTTCTGCTTGCTGCTCGACCTTCATTCGCTGGAACAGCCATGGGCAATCTAGAGAAATGCACCTCACAGGCTCCGATGGCTCGGACTGGGTGCACTTTACGCACACCTTGTGCACTGTCTGTACACGGGTTTCTGAGATACGGACCTGCGAAAGAAGTCCGGAGATGGTCTCTGCAGGAGTCGCACGACAACGCTCGCACAGCCCTGGTAACATATGTAACGCACGCCAAGCATATTGTCACATGCTGCTCACCTTCATCGCTGAAAGATCTGCAGAGGATGCACTGACTGTTCCGGAAGTGCTCTTCTATTCTAAGTCGGCCAGGTGTCATCACTACTTTGGGTTTCTCCGGAGACGCAGACGAAACCTCAACCCCGACCACACATATCCGTCTCGGCATTTCTTCATACCAACCCCTTACATCAGCACCAACAAGGTTGAATATACGCTCCAGTGGCGGAATCAAGACCCTCGAAATATAGTACGACCCATCGAGCTGTTTTTCACTGGGAGAAAGACAATCATTGACTGCGGCCGGATATGGTGAGGGTGTTGACTAACCCGTCAAAAAGCTCTTCTGGGGCCAAAGCACGATCGACTAACCGCTCTTGAGGAGCTCCCCTAGCTATGACGTAGGGTATACGATCACCGTACTGTGCTTCGTTATTCGGATCTTCAAGCTGTCTTCGCGCAGCGACAATTACTCCCGGAGGTGGAGGACCTTTATCGCTAAGTAGATTTCCTTCAATCATGATGGTTATTACGTATGCGTGATATCGCTCACCTGTATGTACCCATCCTAACTTCTCGCGAGAAAATGAAATCTTGGATGGATACTCTGTTTTCTAGTATCTTCAACCATGATTTATAACAGTACCGCTTGACGTCGCTCAAATTTTGAGTGCGAAATAGTATTCTAGGCATTCGTTAAGTATCTGTCCAGGTAGACGTTAGTAAAGATTCACTTCAATGCGGTTTCTGTCATCTTCCTCTGTGCGGGAACGCCGTCTCTCCGGACCGTTTCAATTCCCTTGGCATCGAATACAGGCTCTGTGTCATCCGGATGTTCGTATTTGAAACCGACATATCGCTTCTTCGCCAACAAGACGCAAGGCAGGTAGACCTTAACGCATAACGGTGTGTCTAATCTGGTCGTGTCTGATAGACAAGCGAACGAACCTTCTCAAACTTCAGCTTGACAGGAACGGGGTTCTGTCTCGTGACTGCGTCAGCTATGTCGTGGCCAATACGGAACGCTTGATCCTTCGTCTTCCCACTTAGATAGATAAACAAAGAATCCGTGTCGCCATAGACGACACGGGCGCCCCATTTCTCATTCGTTTCTATCAATTTGATTGCCTGAAGTGCCCGACATGGTTGAATATAAACGCCGAAGCATCATGATTATGACTTACGCACTTTCTCAAGAGTTTCCCTACCGCTTTGAACGATGCTGTCCGCGATCTCCACTGCAGGCATCCTTCCTGAGAATGTTGCACTTGTGTACCCGTATGTTACATTGGCGATGTACTTTAATCCAAGCTGGCGTGCATCTAGCATCCTAGCCAGGGTCTGGGAAGAAAGAATTCAATTCCCAAGGGACATAAGTTCGAACGTGGTCACATTCCCACCTTGTTGCCATGTGCACGTTTCATAGCTTGCTTGACCATGACTCTCGTGTCCAATAGCTCCGTCAGCATTCGTCCTAGCAGGCCCTTTCGTACCTCCGACTTGACAAACATGATGCCGTTTGGAGCAACTGTAGTGCGAGTTAGGCTGATATCCACTACTAGCGCAGGTGCCATTACCAGTGATGTGGTCTTCCAGGGTCGCTAGTAGACCAGGAGGGAGATCAGTTTCTGCAACGCCGAACTTGTATTGACCCTTAAAGGGCGTCACCCGTCCGAGGCATGTCGAATAACAGTAGTTATATGCGACCATTACGGATGGGTAAAGCGATTGGAAGTCCAACACGACGAGAGGACTATTATAGAAGGCTGATAATGGTTCCATTATCAAGGGCATGCATTCGGCAGCATTTTGCGTGCCAACCTATCGGGAGGCAATTTCAGAAACCTGCCGCTGGGGCTAAAAGACGGGACGTGTCACCTCATTTTTATTCGGAGACCGTAAAACGAAGCTTTCCGGTTTTGCGATGCGAAACATGAATGACTCGACTTTGAACTGCGAACCGCGACTGATGACAGAAAAAAAATCGACTCCGAAAACCCGAGCAAACTCTCTGGGTCTCGCAATTAGGCGGTGTAGCTGCTAAAGACGATCTCAACAGAACTACTCACGCAGTTTTCGCAATGACGTCCGTGGCCTCCAGCATCTCCACAACAAGGATAGTATGTCCTAACAAATGGCGGAACAGTCGTGACTTGTGGGCAGGAACGGGGCTATTGTACCACTCCGTAAGTGTTGAAGGAGAATATTTAGGGATCCTAGACAAAGTCAAGAGGAGAGTTCCCGATGCAGGTACCTCGTACCTCCGACGTAGCAGGTGGAACACGGTGTTTTCGAGCGTATACATTCCCAACTCCAGTTCCGCGCGCATGATTCTCCACACGTTCAGGACATGCCGTCCTAATATCCGAAAGGTCGACGTATGTCGTAAGCTCCATTGGTCGTTGGTACTCGACGGTGTTCGTCCAAAGGCGCGAGAACTTAGTTCACCGATATCGATGCCTGTCAGTGACCTTTCCGTTAGCGTTGCAGGCACTCACGTGGCCATCTTAGTCACAAACCATACTGAAGCCCTCTGGCGCTGAGGTAACCCCAGGACGAGCTTTGAACCTCCCAACCGGTGACAATATCGGGATCAAGGTCAAGCACAAGGTCCACTATTGTATTCAACAGGTCTAACTCCGTCGCAACAACCTGGCCCGGTATGTCACGCAATGTCCTGGGGTCCATCAGTGCGTTCTCAACAACAATAACACCTTTTTGAAAGTCGGATGAGCGAAGCTCCACGCTCGAGTCCTGAAAGGAATAAAAAACTGCTGCTAAGGGATCGGTGCGGGGGTCTGGGACCAGATTTCCACGAGACGGCGCTGTTGTTGAATAGAATGCACAGAATAAGATTCTCTCCCTTGGTCGTGCCAGTGCTTCACAAGACGTACCAAAAACCTCAAGTGCAAACACAGTCATGGTATCTCTCTCTCTAAGGCTGAAGGCTCCGCCCTGCACTGGTGGGGTGTCCTTGAAGCCGTAGGGCCCAGCTTGAGTCACTCCATCAATCTGAATTGTGAGTCAGCGGGGTTTTCCTAGGAGGCAGGCATCTTCGCTTGCCTGGGATCGGGCTTGTGGTTTCTCACAGAGTCGCACTTGTGTTGTAGACTTCAACCACCTGCGTACTTCTTTCACACTTGGTGGCTCGCTTGCATATTCCCAACCACCCACACCAGTTTTGTCGAACCTATCCTCGAAGACATTTCTATCTTCTGCGGTCTTCATCGAAGACTCTTCAGTTGATGGCAACTCCCATTCTTCTAGCACGCCAAGTCCATCGCCTTTCTTCAGGTGATAGACCAGACCAGCAAACTCCCAAGGCCGTTCGGGCACGTCCTCTGCCCTTGAATAATGGGGGTCTTGATATACTTTTCTCGGAAGACCACGGGACTCGAGATCAGATAATAACTCGGTTGCTGGAGGAGGTGCGATGGCATAAACAAACGCGTTCTTGATCTTCTTCCTGGCTTGAGTTGAGAAAACACGCGGACTCTGAGTACCAAATATGATCTCATGCTTTGCGGAGATGTTGGAGAAAGGACCAAGCCTTGACGCCGACTCTTGTGGGTCTGATTCAACTGTGATTCTAAGTCTTTTCATGGGCCTTCGTTCGCCACTATCAAAATACGCCTTCGTGACAACTTCGGGGCTCTCTCCGACTCCAAGTAGCGAGTGCTCAGAACTTGGATCAAAATGACCGATGTCGTGAGTTTGGGGTAACTTGACTGCAGTATTAGAAGTATCTACTTCTTCCTCTGATTCCGAAGACGTTGGTAGGAAGAAGTGTTCAGTAACTTCGGAAGATTGTGATCGGAACCTAGAAGGTGGTCATGCGTGCTTCTGATACTGTGCCCGAAATGGACTTACAGACGTTTGCTTGCAGCCTCCAGCGAGGTTTTGAAATTCGCATGGTCCTTCTGAATTGCCTGTCTCTCTGCTTCTGTCCACTGATGTGAAGAACTAGGTGTCTGGGGTTTCCGTTTATCGATCTACCAGGAGCATGTACGTGCTTACCTTGGCACAGATTGGACCTGTCCGCGAGGAAACACGGGCGCTCTGTTAGGAAGATTAGGAGATTGAGCCCATGGATCTAGGCGATGGTAAAAATAACGCACTTTATGGGTCTTGACTGAGTGCCAGATGACATGAGGAGACGACGCCTGGTCCTAGTGGTCAGCTGAAGCCCCAATAACCCAACGATATGCTCACTCAGAGACTGATTTGGGAAAGGGTCTACGTCTCTTGCGAGGGGTTTCCTCTCGTTCATTTTCTGATGCTTGTGAAGGACCGGGGGGAGTACTGCGGCCATTAGAAGGGCTGACGTGGTTCAGTGAACTGCACACCATACATGCTATGATGTTCTCGCGGTGGTTGGGGGGTTACACGTTGAGAACTCTCTTCGAGTTGAATATCATCAGTACGATTTACATCTTCCGCTTGGTCATCGTCCGTTAATTGATCCTTGTCATGATCATCAGCGCCAAGATTCACTTCCAACGCATCGCCCTGTTCCTCCAATACAGAAAGCTCTTGGCTGGAAAGGAGCTCTTCGTCGACTTCGACAGAGCTTCGACTGGTTGGCATGACATCCTGTGGAGAAGATCCGTTCGAGTCTGCATAAGGGTTTTGCTCCTCTGCCTTGCGATTAGGTTTCCAGATGCGGTATTCGTCTTCCCAAAGCCCTTCCACACTCTCGAAAGTGGTCATGATCCATCTCTCCCAACCAGAATCGCTCGTGTCGGCCACGACGTTTCGATCTTTCTCTATCCTTTGTCTGAGGTGGTCCCACCAGCGAGCCTCCGCCACCCATCCGCCACCCTTGCCTCGAGAGTTTGCGCTCGGGTCTTGTGGTAAATCAGGCGACGGAGGGAGTCCGGCTGCTATACGTCGACGACGTTCGTCGTCCCAGAGCTCACGCACTCCGAGAACTAGAGGTTCAGAAGACGAGGGAGGTTGTGGAATAGTTAACCTGTGATGCAGATGACGCGGAGAGATGTTGTGGCGATTCATGATGAGAGGAGCAATCGTGTCAAACTCAAGCGCCATTCGAGATTGGCGAAAGTAGACAGACGGCTTGAATGGGGGGATAGGGGTCGGATGATTCACATCTTCATCAAGTCCACGCTGCCAGACATCCTCTAACTGCATCCAGCCACAGCCATAAAGACCAAAATCACAGAGGAATTGAAGAATATAACTCAGATGGTTTTCAAACGTGCGAAAGGGTGTTCCCATGACAGAACCTGATTGCATGATCGCCACAGCCCGGTTCATCAGCGCTGGGTCAGCGATATAAATCTTTAGAAAGGGAGAATAGCCGGAGCAGAAGCCGTAGAAATGGATGCCCTTGACTAAAATGACGGCACGGACGAAACGCGATTTGGATGACTGAAGGTCCCGCTTGAGAGAAATGGCGATGGCGTAGTTGAGTGAGTCCGTCAATCGGGCGATGTAGCGTCTTACTGTCGACGTCATCAGCTTAGGGAAGCATAAAATATCCGGATTCTCTGCTCACCGCTGCCTGGATTCATCTTGCCAGTATACTCCACGAAAAAGTAAGGATAAACTTGATGAATATGCAGACAGCATTTTTTTCCCACCGTGGAGGCACCATAAATTCGAAGGACAGGTACCTTGGGTAGATTGGTATTGTCTAGGACGTTGGGGGAGTCGAGGGAGTAGTCAATCTGTGTTATTCGAACCTCCAAGGCTGGTGTGCGATGATTCATTGGAGTCAAGTTACGAGTTTAGCGTTTACCGCGGATATAAACCAGATTCGGTTATCTCATCACACATCAAGTAAAGTAATTGAACAACTCGGTTGAGAACCGAAAGTATCATACAGCACGTAAAAAGATAGAATAGCCTTCTTTCGTTTACTCCATCATCTTATATCGCAAGTACCTGTTGCCCTACCCATGTCTCTCCAGGTCCCACTTTCTTGAAACCACGCACATACCCAGGTTCGACGCAGACGAAGCGTTCCCTACATGCAACATGGGTGGTCATTCTCTCGCCGAGACAACGACGGCGTTACGCACCACCCTTTCTCTTCCATATCTCCTATCTTACTACCGGCTTCGGCTTGAGGGTTCCAAACGGTCAATGTCGTGAAGCCGACGAGCTTAAGCTCCAGACCGCCGCCAGGCCAAGAAACATTGACTTTGGCTGGCGCATCCTCATATACAGAATCTGTGAATGTGCGCACATCGACACTGCTACGCTTCTCCTCTTTCAGTGTGCTCCTCGCTTCCAACGACTTCTCCGTTTTGTCGATGTAGAGCTTTCCGAGCAAAGGCGAGATAGAAACCTCGTTTGCCGGAGCACGGATGTAAGTGTGCAACAACGCCTGGAATTCTAATGCTTCGGAAGGAGATGGGTTCGACACATGGATATCTGCACTGAGCTCGTGTTCCGCCAAAGTGACGATGTAGGCCAGCTGGAAATCTTTGGTGTATTGCTTGGAGATCGTGGAGTTTGGCCGTAGGACTGCAACCCCTACGTTAGATCAGAGTACAATTATCCATGAACACTTCGTGCGTACGCAAACGCACGGATACTCCAGCATCGTTGTCCGTCACGACACTATCAAACGTCCAAGTCTCGTTTCGGGCAAATCCGTGTTGCGCTAGTTTGACATGATCAGGATGTTCAGGGGGACCGAAGCACGGGAAGACGACCGGAATCCCCCCGCGTACTGGTTTCGAACCATCAAGCACGGCTTTAGAAGACACGAAAAGCCTCTCAATGGGATCTCCAGGCCGGGCCCGCTCTCGTGCTCGCCACGAGGTAATAGTCGCGCCGAAAAGAAGGATCTCGGCTGTGGCGCCCTGGGAGAGTAATCTAGTGTGGTGAGCAGATATAGCACATTCTTTCGTACCCTTGGATGCTTTAAAACGATTCTATCATCCGTCTTTTCGTAGGGCATGATTGGTTTTGATGATCAGGTCCAATCAGTGCCTTACCTCGGGCGGCACAGACCCCGGCCCGAACGTTCGAGGCCAGGGCGTCCTAAATGTAAACAATGCGCAACGCGAGCACCGCAACCCAGCGGTGCTTGTTACAACAATTTTTAATAACTTGTTTCAGACGTCCACTTTTTATTTTCATGATCCCCTCAATGTTCTACGCTGCGCCGGTCGCACTCGCACTTACACTCGCACCCTTCCTTTCCCTTTCTTTCGCAGCCACCACTGGACGCCGAGCAACCGTTTGCAATGGGTTCTCGGAGGTGCGTGCCTATCATTCTCACTCTCACATTGGACGAAATATAAGGTTCGTAGTTTTGCGGGAAAAGCTACGGAAACATCACTTTTGTCGGTGCGCATGATTCGTACGCTGTCGGGGTCAATAATGGTGGGTTTCGTTCGTCAGTCTCTCGTGAAGCCACGACTTGACAGCTCCGTAGTCTTCGCAGACCAAGACTATAACGGTATGTACTGGGTTTCCCGAGTTTTCGGGATGTATGCCTGATCCCTGCTAGTGACGCAACAATTGAACGATGGAATCCGGATGCTTCAGATGCAGGCTCATAACCTCGGTGGTACTATCGAGTTGTGTCATACGAGCTGTGTAAGTCCGATCAAGTACAAAGCCCATGCTTTCAACAGCTGACTGTGCATCATGATGACTCAGTCCTTATTTGATGGTGGTTCTCTGAAAAACTATCTTCAATCAGGTAAGAGGCGCTGCCGTCCGCAGTCGGCGTCTAATTCATGCTGCCCCTAAAGTCAAGTCCTGGATGGTATCAAATCCGAATGACGGTGAGGAACAACGCTTCACTCAACGATGGGACGTTCCCTGTTCTGATGTCCGTGCAGTTGTTACCCTCCTGATTGTGAACTCAGATGGATTCGCGCCGACAGACTATGACAAGGTTTTCAAGGCAGTAGGATTGGATACCTTATCGTACGCGCCCCCCTCAGCGACCACTACATTTGGGTCGTGGCCTTCCCTTGGTTCTATGATCAGCGCTGGCACTCGCTTGGTAACATTCATGGACGCCGGTGCCAATTTTGCCTCTGTGCCTTACATTATTGACGGTAAGTGTTACTGGTTTCTTTTCGGATCAATTTCTCACAACTTTACGTTCAGAATTCACCAATATGTGGGAAACTGCGTTTGACGTGACAGATACTACATTTGACTGCAATGTAAATCGGACAAAAGGGACTCCGAGCACGCAACTGTACACGATAAACCATTTCCTGGATAAGATTATCGTCGGACAAGTCGCTCCTGATCCGGAAGCTGCAAACGTTACGAACGGTGTCAGTGGAGTAGGCTCACTTGGTCAACAGCTGCAGACCTGTGCTGCCCAGAACGGACGAAACCCTAATTTCATGCTTGTCGACGTGAGTAAAATTTCTGGCATAATTGTCAAACGACGACCGACTGTTTGCAGTACTACGAGTTTGGCGGCGGAAGCGTCTTCCAAGTTGCTGCCACTGCCAATGGGGTGACATACAATCCCTCGACACCGGTACCTACACCGCGTTCTACGGACGCTCAGTCGTCGTCGGTTGCGACTTCTACCCCAAACGGAGCAGTTTTACGTTTTGAGGCTCGGGACTTATTTATTCCAGCCATTCTTTCTGTGGGCTTGTTGACGGGTGCACTAACTGTTCTTTAAAGCGGGATCGCCCGGTTAATGTGGATAATGGAACCTTTACCGTGACTTGTACAGTATTTATAAACGATTCTTCTAATTGCGGAATTGGATTGGATCTCAGATTTTGCTAATTGTTGTGGCGTGACTGTGACAAATCTCCGACTTTGAGGCCAAAAAGCAACAGCGCTCCGAGTAAAAAAAAAAAGTGAACCGTAAACAGATGAGATGAGTTTTCAGAATTTCCGCCTAGATGCCATCTCCGTTCAGCCTCCATCCTTTCCCACTCCTGCCTCGGCTCTTATTCCTCCATCACCTTCCGTCCATCCCGTTCAAGATGCTTCCACTAGGGGCGTTCAACGAGGGCCCTATGGCTCCGGCGACATGGACGACGGTTATACATTAGTCTTCGAAAATCTGGATGCCTTCCACGCGTGGAGGGAAAAGGAAGAAGAAGAGAAGGTTGTCGAATTTGTCAAAGGCGATACCCACGGTTCCAAAGCCGTCCCGCCGCGCTTCAAAGATCACGTCAAGCTGGTTTGCGCGCGTCATTCAAGAAGTGGAAGGAAGAGGTATGTCAAGAAGTATCCCGAGAGGGTCCGAAAAGTACCCAGTCGAAAGGTTTTGCCATATGTTGTGTTGTCCCCCCTAACGCTCTACTCACATCGGTTCAGCTAGAAGGTAGAGGTTGCCCAGCCTCGATGAGCTACAAGACGTATTTCGACACCCCAGAAGTCCGAGTGTGTTGTACGTGCCGACCTGTCTCGGCTTCTTTTACCTTTGAGCTGATACCTGCGCTCGCAGATATGTCCCAACATTCACATGAGATCGGACACGTGAATCTCCCATTCACACGCCGCGGTCGACGTGCTCAAGCCGCAGCCAAGTCGGCAGTAGGAGAGTATAATATCAACGTGCCTCAGGCGTCTCCTCCACAACCTGGAGTGCCGAACGCGGCTGCCGGGCAGCCAGCGGTGTCTATGCGCGCCCATCTGGAGCCCTCACCCGCCTTCTCCACCCCTTATCCCCACTTCCCGTCCATGTCCATGCCCCTCCCGCAGGGCTTGGGCGCCATCGTGCCGCTCACCACGTCCGCGTCTGGCCCCGGTTCGGACTCCGGTTCGGCTCCTGCCTCTGCCCCACTCACTTTTTCCCTATCTGTCCCGTCGGCGACACAAGCGATTTCGGGGAATGATCGCGAGCGGATGGAACGCGAGCGCTGGGATCGCATGGACGTGCTCTTCCAAAGCATTCGCAACAATGCGCGACAGTTTGAGTACCCCGCCGCAAGCGTGGCGGCCCTCGAGAGCGTACTAGTGCGGATGTATTTCGAGAGCCCGATCCCAGCACCACATCCACAAGCTCGCTCCACGTATGCTACAACGACTGTTCCGGTGGATCAGCTCGCTCCGCAGCAGCAGCAGCAATCAGAGGGTATCACCACCGGTCACGGGAACCGATCAGATAGTGAGAGTGGGAGTGACGAGGATAACGATGAGTAGACGTATCCCGTGATCCTTCTTGATAGTAGCCTAGTAGACGTACTAATATAATATCGAGCATAACCCTATGTCATACTATATCTTGTGTATTATTTACTTCTTGATGGTGTATCATAACGGCGCACCTCTTTCGCTCACTCTGCCGAAATAAATAAATTGCTTCGGATTTGCTTCGGATTCTGTCTCAATATAACTTCGATTTGTGGCGACCGGCTGCGTTACCCCATTCAGCACTCTTGATGAAATGAGCCATATTTTTTCCGGCTCTCATATTATTATTATGTACATTATACCTGGTCGCCGTGCTCAGGACGGATCGCACCGTTGGCTGCTTAGCGCCCTGCAGCGTAAAAATACGTAATCTTTCAAACTACTACGCCACCACCATCCTACGTCCAATCCTGAGCACACACGACCATGTCTTCTCTGCGCAACTCCCTCCATCGCAGGAATCACAAAGAGCGCTCCCAGCTCTCGCACCGTCATCGCTTTGGCATTCTCGAAAAACACAAGGACTATGTACTTCGTGCACGAGACTACCATTCGAAACAGGACAGGATCAAGCGTCTACGGCAGAAGGTTGCCGATAGGAACAAGGATGAATTTTACTTTGCGATGAATAGGCAAAGGACAGAGGTATATATGACTCTGCGTGTCGCACGGGGACATGTATGCTGAATATGTCGTACGCGTATAGGAAGGCGTTCATGTGCAGGACCGGGGGAATCCTAGCCTCCCGGTCGACATGGTGAAAATCTTGAAGACACAGGATGAAAACTATGTAAGGACGATGCGGGCTGCTGGTTTGAAGGTGCGTCTGGTTTGCTGCCTGCTCTAAGTGATGTTCCCAACTGTTCTGGAGCAGAAAATCGAGAGGCTCAGAGACCAGCTGACTACTCTCGCTGACCTCCTCACTGGGCACGATGCCTGCGACGGCGACACTGGCCTTGATGAAGAGGAGCTTGAGATCCTCATTGAAGCGGGTATTATTGCGGGGCCGTCTAAGCGAAGATCGTCGCGACCTCCGGTGAAACATATTGTGTTTGTTGAAAACGAAGAGGAAGGTATGTATGAATAACTTGCTGACTCGTGCATATTCCTCACGTCATGCAGCACAACAATATGCAGCAAACTATAACAATGCCAAGACCTCCCACTCCGAGGACGGAGAGAATAGTGGATCGATCGACCTCGGCTGGAGGTTACCCGAACAAAAAAGGACAAGAAAGTTTAAGGACACTGGCGCTAAGACAGCTGATGTGACAAGCGGCACGGACGCGTCAGAAAGACGCGAAGCTGCCAAAGTACGCCTCCCTCTCCTCCCTGTCAATCACACGTGGTATTGAGTGGAAAATGCAGGCTCATCGAACACGGCTGTTGAAAGAACTGTCCGCACGCTTACACCGGGACCGTATGTTGCGATATGCAGAACGTGAGTTAGAGATGCAGAGGATGCTCATGGGCAAGGGTCGTTCTATGAAACTGAAGGGAGTGGAAAGGGTTGACGGCAAGGATGATTCTGAGGATGAAGACGCTTTGGATGCACGGAAGGGACGTTCAACGTCCAGAAAGGGAGACGTGAAGCACGTAGATGAGAAGTTGTACAAGCCACGGGTGTACAAATGGCGCGCGGAGAGGAAACGATGAGATGGGTTATTGTGATGTCACTCCCGGGAGTTAATTGAGTCCGGCTATCCTGTGTGCGGCGTAGCATGCGGCGCAGCCTTATCCTTGTTCTTTCCTGATCCCGTCCCGTCCCTGTCCCTGTCCCTTGTTAACTGGATGTTCCATGTCTGCTCGTAGTTTTGCAAAACAAGCTGCCGCTGCATTTTCGAAAGAGAAACCTCGCGTATGTAGAATCCTTTCTCGTGTAACTCTTCTCATGCAAATTCAAGTCATCTATCACCGAATGGGTGGACATCCTTACTTCATCGAGCTACGATGATGAAGTCTATGACGGGTAAACATTAACGTTCACGCATAACAGATCACGGTCCTCTTATGAGATTTGCAGTATCCCAGAATTGATCCAGTCCATCGATCTCCAGGTTTCTGGGTCAGTTCCCCACACTACTGCCCCCGCGTCGCACTTGACCCCACCTTCAGTCCTACCGAGGCATCGAGAGCTATCAGGAAAAAGATAAAACACGGCAACAGCCATCAACAATATCGCGCTCTTGTGGTGCGATCATTATCTATGATGCCCTGCCCCCTTGCCTCACTGGAACTCACAGATTCTCAATGCCCTTGTCGAGAACGCTGGCCAGAAATTCCAGAGTACGCCTCTACTCTCTCTCCGTTACCCCGTCTGAGATACCCTCACAGGCTCTTTTGCTGATACGCAATTAACGGACGCATTGCGGAATCTCGCTACAGACTCTGCGACAGACCGGAAGGTGAAGAAGAAGGTTTTGGCTGTCTTGGCTTCGTGGAGTAGGCAGTTCAAGGACGACCGAAACGCTGCCGGTATCGCCAGTCTCTATCGACAGGTCAAATCCGTAGAGCCATCCCGAGGGACGGCCGTCAATCGGGAAGCCTCGACAGAGCGTGAGCGTGAAGCCGAGCAGAGGCAGAAAGAGAAGGAAGAGGCCAAGCGGAAGGCTAAAGAGGAGCGTCTGAGGCGAGAAGAGGAAGCTCGGCGGAAGAAGGCCGCTTCTAAAAAGGCGACTGCGACGCGCGAACACTTTGACGTCGAACGTGTTCGTTTTCGCTTGGCACTTTGTCCCAAGCTACGTCCCGATTCACATCATGCATAGGAGAAACCACAAGTGCTCACAGCTATCGCGAACGCATCTTCTGCCGCAAATAACCTGATGAATGCTATCACGGTTGGGTCCTCTCACAACGTTGATGCTCCCTAACCCTGCTTAAATCTGATTCTGATCAAAGCTTGTCAATACCGAGAACGATAGTCTTCTGTCAAACGAACGCGTTCAAGAGTGGTTATTCAAGGCCAAGCAAGCCCGAAAATCCATCGTTCGATACATTCAGGTAAAGTTGATCTTATTCCTCGCTAGGCACTTTTTATATCTAATCCATTCCCAGCTGGTGGAAGACGAGGAGATTATTGGGACCCTGATTGAAACGAACGATCGCATCATTGCCGTATTAGAGAGCTACGACAAGGTACGACCTCATCGTGTGCAATCTACGTACAACCAACTCATTACCGTCAGCTCTCCAAACCGAATGTAACGGAGAAAGATATTGAGGAAGTTCAGCAAGGTCTAGAGGCTGCGCATATATCTGGCTCGGAGGTGCATAGACTACAAGAGAAGCAGCGCGCTGCCGTGCAACGCGCGGTGCGTCAACGTTCTCGACTGGAAGATGACACGCCGGTGTCTCAGATCCATATCGACTTGCACGACCTAAGCTTTGGAACACTCGGCCCAGAGCACCAGTATGTAGGTCCTTGCTGTCCCACAACCCTTCATTCATAGGCATCATAAACAGGAATCTACCGCCGCCGATCCGGCCAACGACGCATACACCTGATGAGAACCAAGTCTTTCGCCGCGGCTCGCTTTCTGATTTCAGCGACTACGAATCTTCTGATGAGGGAGCACATAGACGTGCGGGCCAGTCATCGGCCGTATATGCGCGCAAAGCGTATATCAATGTCTCAGATGATGATAGGGACGCCAAGGAAGCGAGGCAGCATATTACCGAGAATGAAGACCCGTTCGCAGATCCATTTGCTGATTGATGAGTTCCGTGGAAAGTATCCCTCACCATGTACGAGAATTTGCAAGAAGTGATCTTTGAGACGCTTTATATCAGTATATAGTTTATCCTATACAGAGGTGATAAAACCCCGCGGCTATCACACCCATTGTACCACTGTTTTCCCACTGATCTCTCGGTTGAATGTCCGCGGCCAAAATGGCATCAATGCGACAGGCAAGTTGATTCCCACGACTTGGCCAGAATCGTTGAATATCGCGCCATTTTCGAGAAGGGTGACGATAAGTCGTGGTACAGCGATAGCGGTACCATTCAAAGTGTGAGCGAAGGGCAAGGAAGTGCTGGGTGCTGTTGAGGAGGGAACTGAGGAAACATGGAGATTACGATGGCGAATGTGGAGTCGACGAGATTGGTAGTCGGTGCAGTTGGACAAGGAAGAGATCTCGCCCCAGGCTCCCCGTCCAGGCATCCACGCTTCCACGTCATACTTGCGGTACGCACTCGCGCCAAGCTCCTCAGTCGGCATATCGAGGACACTATGGGGTCATTTTCACGTGAGCGGGGTTGATTCGCCGGTGCGGAGGCGTTCCCAACTCACCGGAACGGAAAGCCGAGTCCAGTGAATATCTCGGTTTGCACGCGTCGCATTTCCTCCATCATTTTTTCGCTCTCGCTTGCTCGCGAAACCGCGAATAATTCCAGCTTAGTGAATTGATGCACGCGATACAAGCCACGCGTGTCGGCGCCACGTGCGCCTGCTTCCGCACGGAACGCACGTCCGAGGCCGACAACTTTACGTGGTAGGACTTCTAGAGGCAGAATTTGATTCGCAAACATGCCTGCAAGGGGTATTTCAGCCGTTCCGGACAGTACACGTTCCGGGTGCGAGGTCGAGGTCGAATCGCCAGAGAGATGGTACATCTGCGATGCTGGTGGATCCGAATTGTCGCGTGGTTGGAAGCCGCATCTCTGCGCCACTTCGGACCGCACCACGTCGGGTGTGATAACGGGAGAGAATCCGTGTTGGAGGGCGATAGACAGGCCGTAGTTCGTCAGGGCCATCTCGAGCAAGGCGGCTTCGTGGAGAAGGTAGTACCAAGAAGAGCCAGTCACGGTTGCACCAGCCTCGAGGTCCAGAAGACCGAGATCTTGGCAGATGGAGACGTGGTCACGGAGTGGGGAGGCGAGTAAAGGTTTAGGGCCATGTGTGGAGAGAACGACAGCGTGGGAGTGTGGGCCATGCGGCACAAGAGGGTGTGTGTCGTTGGGCACGGCTGCGGCGAGCAGAAAAAGTTCATCGTCCACTTGAGTAAGCTCGTGCTCCAACCGTGAGATATCCGACTTGAGCACCTTCGCTTCTTGCAATGCGGCTTGCTTCGCTTCCTGATCCTCGCCTGCCTGACGGATACGGTCGCCGACAACGGACTGCGCATGGCGTTTGGCACTGAAGACGTGAGTGAGCTCCTTCTTCCGGCTGTAAAGCCGCTCTATAGACTGGATTGCGCCAACAGGGAGTGGAGCCTTGCGATTGAATGCATTATGCGACTTGTACACAACATTTTCGGATATAGCGCGGTAGTCCAGACGCGGTTTTGGAAGTGTTGATAAAGTGCTGGGAGATTTTGAAAGATAACGTCTCGAACAGCTAGTTACGCCGACAAGAGGGAAGGTTGCACGACGGTACACAATTGATGTGGAAGTCCAGTTTAAACAGTGAGCCATGGAAAAGCGCGTTCCGTCACAACCTGTCACAGACACTAACGCGTCTCTTTCATGACATCCCTTTCCAACAAGGCAAAGAACACCAATGGGTCAGACCTGTCATACGAACTTCCTTGGTATGTCTTAATTATGTCCAAGTCGAATAGAACACCAATACGGGAAAAGGGTCGAGAAATATCGTCCACGCGTACTGGATGACATCGTAGGAAACAGCGACACCATTTCTCGGCTTAAAGTCATAGCGAAGGATGGCAATGTTCCCCACCTCATCATCTCCGTACGCGTTTTCTCGTCATTCCCTGGTTGTCGTTATCTCAACCTCCGAAAGGGGATGCCAGGTATTGGAAAAACCACGAGCATCCACTGCCTAGCACACCAACTACTTGGAGACGCATATAAAGAGGGTGTGCTGGAATTGAACGCGTCAGATGAGAGGTGAGTCGTTCTCCATTTATACTTCCTTATTGATTTTTTATGTGGGCCCAAGAGGTATCGATGTCGTCCGAAATAAAATCAAGTCCTTTGCTCAAAAGAAAGTGACCCTGCCTCCAGGACGGCATAAGCTTGTCATTCTAGATGAGGCGGATAGGTGACCAAGGCGCATCTTGATTAAGAGCTTCCAGCTTATCATGTCGCAGCATGACGGCAGGTGCACAACAGGCTCTACGCCGTACGATGGAAATATATTCCAACACAACCCGCTTTTGCCTCGCCTGCAACATGTCAAACAAAATCATCGAGCCAATACAGAGCCGATGTGCTATCCTCCGCTACGCTAAGCTGACAGATCGCGAGATTCTTCAACGGCTATTAGAAATTTGCGCCGAAGAGAAAGTAAGCGTGCTAATTGACGTTGTCATCTATTTCCCTGATCTCAAACTCCCAGGTCGAATACAATGAAGATGGCCTTACTGCCCTCATATTCACCTCAGAAGGTGACATGCGACAAGCAATTAACAACCTTCAATCAACATGGTCCGGGTTCGGCTTCGTCTCAGGTGACAATGTCTTCAAGGTGTGCGACCAGCCCCACCCCATCGCCGTACAGGGTATGATCCGCGCATGCTCCAAAGGCGATATCGAACAGTCCATGATAAAGCTGCAAGAGCTTTGGGACCAGGGGTACAGTGCAGTTGATATAATTGTAACCATATTTCGCGTTGTGAAGACATTTGATGAGTGAGTCCTGGTCGTCAGTAAGCCCCATGCACACTTTGATCCCCTCGCTTACAGGCTACCCGAGTACACAAAATTAGAATACATAAAGGTAGCTATCAGTCATTAATCTCGTCATATCGGGTATTCATGTTACATGTAGGAAATCGGTTTCACTCATATGAGGATCCTAGAAGGAGTAGGTACATTGATACAACTGGGCGGACTTGTGGCTCGCCTCTGTAAGATGGTGAGGACCCCAGAATTTTTGCCATCATAAGCGAAGCTCAACGGATTTTCAGAACATAAGGCCTGAACTTTTCGTTGTTTGACTAGCACGTGTAACTTAAATTCGGTTATACGTATCAAGGTGACTCAGGAATACTACTTTGCTGTGCACCCATGACACCAGTTGCTAGACGCTCAAGCTACACCAAGTACTAGTACATGGTGTTAAGGAGTGATAGTATCGGCAAATTTTCGGTCACTCGTGGCCTGCAATATCGTCGCCTGTAGGCCGCGAGATTGATGTCATCAATTCATCAGTTCCCGCGTATCCTCGGAAAGTAACTGTGCGGCATTCACCAAAGCAGTGATGGTTGGATACCCGCATACACATAGGGTGTGTGAGGAAGACGCTTTAATAGGGCAAATTTCCTTATGTGTATGTGTTATTGTTATTTGATGATGGGCACGCCACTAGGAGAGCGTGTGCCACTTGCAGAAGCCGAATGAAGAGATGATGAAATGGACACACCAGTGACCCGTTCTCGGTAGATGGGCGGGAAAGTGTGCCCGTATTGTGGGGGTGATACAGTAATCTAGCAATCAGTGATATGAGCCGTGTTATCGGAAGTTGCCTCGTTGACGGAATTCTCGGCCTTAAACTGTCAATCGCGTGTTCAGTATAAACCTTCCACTTTTCAACCTACTCTCATCCCCTTCGGCTAGCATATCCCCCCCAATCCCTCTCCCCTCTCCCAGCATGGTGCCTTTTCCCGTCTAATTTCTACCTTTACTTCCAATCTGTCCCGTATATCTCCACGAATCAACGCCACAGCCTCTATATATATTCCCTCATGTGCGACGACCCACGTCACGAATCTTTCCACCACAGGCAACACGTCTTCTCCCGTTATTCCCTTCTTTCAAAACATAGAGGTATGCGCAATCAAGAACCTCAAGGTTCGTCGCGTCCCTTTACAAGTTAAAGTTCAAAATTCACTCATGTAAAGCAGTTTATAAGAACGAGTCTCTTCGCCTCATGACAACAATGCCTATCATTGTTCAATCCCCGACGCCGACAGATGAAGATGGCATGCCATCCACGCCCCTGCATTCTATTTCCCGCCGAAAGAGCCGCCTTGAACAGTGGATAGAGGACCAGCACACGCACCCCGAAGAGAACCAGAGCGACGGTACAACTCAAGGATCTTCACAAAATCCATACCCTTATCTAGTTTATTCTGACACGCGACGTGCACGTTCTGCGTCATGCGATGATGATTCTGGGTCCATCCCCGAAAGTTTTGTCCTCGTGGATAACGGTGACGAGAACGGAGACGGAAGAGCAGGCCGAGAAGAAGGGAACGTATTCGAGGTAAAAAGGCCAACCCTCACGTGATCATACCCGTGTTTAATATATTTCTTTGACTCCCCCGTAGACACCTGTTGCCCTCGGCTTTGGCACACCCCCGGCCACGCGTAGTTACACGTCCCTGCTTCGGACTCCGCCTTCTCTTCGTGCTTTTCGGTTTTCTTTGACTCAATCCCGCCGTGCTTCCCCTTGTCCCCAGGATTCCTCCCCTAATCTTCACCACCATTCTACATTCGATACCCGTTCACTCTCCATGGGGTGCCATGGCCGCGCGGTCAGTGATAGTTCTTTCACTCCCCCGCAGCTACAACACACCCCACGAAAAACGCCGCCTACAGCCTCATCCCCCAGATCCCATGGCTCGTGGGCTTTCAGACGCCCCAGCGTTTTGGGGGCTTTCACACCCCCATACTCAGACGCGTCCGCCGACGAAGGGTCTGCATTCCAGTTGTCACCACCGCGGCCCAGCTTCTCATCGACCCTCTCTTTCTCCTCTGGAACCACAGCAGCGTCAACAGACCCGTGTACACCAAATATGGGTACCCCGAGATCCTCGTCTTCTTTCCGATCCAAGACCCGCCAACATTCCCTCTGGTCTCTACCCTCCGGTGCTTCCCACCTTCATGACCCCCCGAATGCAGAGACCTCCGTACTTGTCAAGCCTGGCACCCTCCGACTCCCCTTCTTGCTCAAGACGTCTGGGAGAAACGTCCATCATGTACCTGCCGTACTCCCAATATCACGAGACAAGCGAAAGAAGAAACTTGTCGTGAGTGGCATCGCCAAGGGTGACCAGGCACGTCTGGACGCTGTCCGCAAGTGGTGTGAGGTACGTCGGCCTTGCATTCTGGGCATGGGAAACACGCTGATTATAAAGTTTTGAATAAAACAGTCTTTCGGGGAGGTAAATCAAATTACCCGCATGCCCAATGGGGATCTCCATGTAGATTTCCGAAAAGCCGAGGTCGCCGACACGGTGCGTTTTACTGTATCTGTCTCCATTTTGCTACCCTGCTCAAGCGAATTTCATGAAGGTGTGCCGCGTCAATGCGCGTGTTCACATAACCGGTGTTGGGAGCGTCTCCCTATCTTGGTACTCTGGAAAGAAACCGTGATGTTTACCCGTCTTTGTTTTGCAATGTTGGTGATAATCTATCTATCTTGGCTTGTTGATTATACTAAGATTTACCCACAGCGCTGTGCGATTCTTACCATCCTGTTGTATTACTGCGTTCACGACCATGAAACGACTCCTATGCCCTTATGACATCCCTTTTCTCAATGACATGCCCCAGGTGAGCCCGGCATATTAACTTTCTACTTGTGCTCCGAGGCTGATATGTATCATGACTGCTTGGCAGACTTTACCCCCCATGCAGCGTTTGTGCAATATAATGTAACGAAATACGCACGTCACACATTTTCTGACGTTGACCACTGTTTATATACCGTAATGAGCCTGCATTTTGTTTGTAGTATATCCTAGCATTTTTGATACCCCTCTCTCCACGCCGGATATTGCACTTTGGCATACTGACGGGAAAAGGCATGTTCGTTCATCGAGTATTGTGGACTCTTGGATATCTGTTTCCGAGTTGCATGTACATTTCGTACATATTCTTTAGCGTGCACCCTTGGAAAGTTGATGATATGATACAAGGTTGGAACGTATCCTCGGGTAGATAAATGGAACATCATATATCATTGACCGAATGGAGATAGTCACACTAACGCTGGTTTGCATGTGCACCGTTGGCAGCCCTACCACGTTATTAATGGTTGAAATGTTGGTCTACAGAAACTAAACCATCTCTCGTCGTAAAGGGCTTCCAGGAGTGGGTAACCTTGGCGCCTTGGCAACCGCCCTTGAGGCTGTTTTGAGCCGTAAGGCGCTCACGGGTGCGGACTCTAGCGATCTCTAAGAAATGAGATAGCATCCGTGTCCCACAGAAGACGACGGGGATCCTGCCAGACAGTACTACTGTGATGTGTGCCTTTTTTTTTCTTGGCACCCATCCCAAACCTACTGGCTGGGTTCCATGGCGGGCGGACAACTTTCCCACCCAGGGACAGATTGTAATAAGCTAGTACTCATTTTTACTTCCACTTTTTCCCACCGCCATCGAATGCCGCCAACCCCTCCTTTCGCGTTTACGAAAACGTAAGTACATCCAGTTGACGCTTTTTCAATTCTCGAACTCTAATACTGAGACGTCTGCATAGTAAAAAAGGGGTTTCTTTCGCTGAAGGGTACATAGGCTACATGCTGTGCGATGGAATATCATGATATTTCTTTTGTACCCCCAGAGAAGCGCTGCCGCCACCGCCGCCGCCTCCTGACAAGTGAAGTAAACACAACCCCTCTACCCAGGGGCCGCGTGTTATTCGCTTCTCCGACGACTTCGGCGCGTCAATCCGAGTTGTTATTGCTGCTGCTCGCTCTCTGTCCTTGCAAACTCGGTGGCGTTCTTTTGACGGCATTATTTGAATTCCACAGAGACACATGGCTGGAAAAAAAAAACACCACCTAACTTACCACAAGAATACGGTACCCGCACCCCCATCCCAAACGACGCCGGCGGCCATTTTTACGTACATATTATTTCAGGGTCTAGCCAGTTGATACTCGCGCGCATTGCAAACCCCATCCGTTTGTGTAAGTTAGATCTACACGTAGCTTGTAACTGTAACTAGACACTATAGCGACGATCGACGAATGAGTGCTGTCTTGTCTGCATCGCGCTCGGCTGGCTCTTCTCTTGTTCGACGCTGCGCCTTTCGTAAGGCTCACTGGGCGTCATTGCGCATAGTCACCTTTATGTCTAACCAACTTACAGTACTTGCACTGGCACTCTACTTTATGTACATGCCGAGACATTGTTCCTATTTCACACGATGACTGGTGGCTCGGAGCAGCAGGCATTTTGCGTGAACTGGTGCTTGCTTGCATACCAATACGTCGAAACCACTTATCTTCCAGGCTACTTGCAATAGTGCTTCACCCGATTTGATGGGCAATGGGCCCACTGACCCACCACCCAAAGAACAAACTGCGCGAGTAATAGCACGCGATTAATTTGCAGAAAAGAAACGACCGTGAAATTCGGTCGAGCGCCGTCCGCATACCCCATTCTCATCTTCATTCACCCTGCTGTGCTGACCTTGCCCCTTTCGACCCTCTGCCCTTGTTCTTTGTTCCACAGTGGCTGGTTCTTTGTGTATTATGAATATATTTTTGGAACAGAGAGAAATAAGGAGAATTTGCACTCAACGGCACTAAGAGAAGAAAGAAGTTTGTTTGGAAAAGGGCTTGTCTGAAACTGAGGAGAAGATCCATAAATTGAAAGCCTGCTTCTCCTACATGGCAAAGGGTTTGTCTGTTTCAATTTATGGATCTTCTCCTCAGTTGACAGTGGCCCTGTATAGAGAATTGTGTATGAGCTGAAAGGAGAAAATGAGGATATAGTGCAAATGAACACCACAAGGCCATGAAATGTGACACCAGAAGATGACATAGAGGAAGCAAGGCCGGAGAAAGAGGGGAGGACTGTCGGTGCTAAAAATTGGCTCGAGAAAATAAAGGTAAGAGACTTACTGTAACAGATGTGCAGTCTTCCTTGACCAGAAAAATTTGGACCCTTTGCCTTTGCTAGTGGATGAGCTGGCCATTTCACGACTGTCGTTTCTCAGAGCTAGGACGCATAAATCTCATCCGACGACCGATCGCTACAAGTCATTGGTGCTTGCCAATCGATGCCAGTCTTGCCCGGTCAAGGTGCTTCAAGTACATCCAAGTCGAAGGAGCTGTAGCAGTTCCAGCAGCTGAAACCGCTACAGCTCCTTCGACTTCATCCACTGGCGTGCCAACGCAAGCAAAATAAAAGTCGTGGGGGTGGGGAGCTCTCAGGCAGGCCCATCCGAACCTCCCTCTGAAGTTCACGGTGGACGAGCACTGGCTGCAGCCATACCAACTCACAGAGTGAAAGCTTTCGAGAAGTTAAAGGGTGTGCTAGGCCCCCCCAAAAAGTGATGTTTTCCCGAGGCTCAGGTACGCCCGTCCATGGATCTTTCGTCAACCCGTCGCACCTGACGTCTCCCCCGGCCATAGCATGAACTACGAGTCTACGACCACTTTCATTCAGAAATTCTGGTCGCAACCGCAGGGCTGCTGACCTGGCATGTGACAGGGGATTGAAAGCGGTTATGTATCTCTGAAGTCCAAGATGATAGCGCAATACACAAACTGTTTTGAGCGACGATCTAGACAAGTTCGAGAGTGAGCAAGGGAGTGAGCAAGAGGTGACGGGACGACTTAGATGATGACAAACATGGAACTACCATCTCCGTATGCGGGGACGAATTCGCTGGGATAATACAGATAGGAGGCAAGACTGATATATCTTTGATGGAAAGAATGGAAGATCGTCCAGATGACAGAGAATATTATACTGTCCGCGGGCTGGGCCTGGCCCTCCTGGCCCTAGGGCAGACCCTGCCCGGTCCTACTCATAGGCAGGCAGCCTTGCCCAGCCTGAGGTGACTTGCACACACGGTGAACTTGAAGTGGGTTGAGGTTGCAACGGCAGTGGCGGTGAGAGCGGGGCTGCGAGGGTGGTGCCGCGACGGTAGTGTCGGGATAGTGGCAGCGGAATCGAGGCGGCGGCGGGACAGAGCGGCCGCATCGGGAACGAGGGGAGATGGCAAGGGCGACACAGAGTGGGGGAGACCTGCGCACGCCATAGCACAAGCCACTGGCGTCAGGCACTCGGACAGTCGCAACAGCGACGCCTGAGTGACGGTGACCCCAATGGACTGTCTACGGGTGGACGCGGGGACATCCTTCAAAGGAGACAAGAAGGAAAAAGAAAATACAAAAAGGTTAGATGTGAAAAGTCAAAAAAAAAAGGTCATGACGCACCAATTTTCCATGCTAACAGCCACAGCCGGTGGCGGCAAGGGGGAGGTGCTGCGATGATGACACCGACAGAGGGCGGGGCAACAGAGGAATCTGAGGAGGCTCTCTGTCCTTGCAAACTCGGTGGCGTTCTCGGATCTTTTGACGGCATTACTGTATTTAAATCCCACCTAGAGACACATGGCT
>QLPA01003814.1:0-15628 GCA_003313945.1 Lactifluus pinguis | reverse complement strand
GCTTCGCCAGCGCCAACGCTGCACCGGGAGTTGGTCGTGATCTTCGCGTAGTACCGCTAGTGACTCTTGCTCTCGCAAACGCGCCGCCTCTCCGGCGATCAGGAGCTTTACCTTTCTCTTCTTCTACTTGTGGCTTGGACTTTTTAATAGTCATTGTCGTCGCCAGGTCTCGTTCGTCGGCGCGATCGTCCACCGTCGATCCAAGCTTCTTCTTTCTATGCGACTGTCCTTCGCCGCCGTATGCCTTTACATTTTTGGGTCTGGGGCCAGCGCCACCGCCTCGACGGACGGCATCAGCAGAGGCGTATTCGACCACGAGCTTGCGTCCGTCGAGCTGGTGGTTCTTGGGGTGAATCAAAGCGGCCGTCGCGTGCTCGGTGCTCGTAAAATCGACAAAAGCAAACCTGTTATTTCCTTGCCTAGTCAGCAGTAGAGACGGTTTAACAAAACATGGACGGGGTAGTACCCTTTACATAGACCGCTATCCTCGAACGTTCCCATACGGATCTTCCGTATCCATGGATCATCCTTTTTCGCCTTGTCGTCGCCGGTAGACCCGGACGCACTTCCACCAGCGCTGTCTTTTTTCTTCTTAGTCGAGCGATGGGCCTCTAAAAGGCCTCTGATCGAGTCTACCGTGGTTTCAAATCCGAGGTTGCCCAAGAAGAGCGTCGGTGCTGGCGGCTGCTTCTGCGCAGCAAGGATTTTTCGCGCGAATTTAGTCTGACCCTTGCCTTGACCTTGACGCTCCCCGTCGTCGTCGTCGCCATCGTTGTGTGATATTCTGGGTTTCGGAGGTCGGCCGTCAAAGCTGTCTCCTTGAAGGGGGCGTTTAAGGATACGGAACGTGGCGAATAAAAATAGTTGGATGCACGCACCGTCCTTGATGAGAAGCCGGCGACCCTCTAGAGGCTGCTCGGACATCATAATAGCGGACTTTTTGGCGTCTGGAGTCGCAAAGTCTACATACGCAAACCTACCGACAGATAAGGGTTGAGCCAAAAAAATGATAGTGATGGGGGAACCGCACACACACCCTCGGTTTTCTCGTCTCGCCGGTTCACCAGGAGCAGCTGTGTTGGAAACAAACTTGGTGGGTAGGTGCACCCTTGTGATCTCCCCGACGCCATCAAAGAAGCGCCGCAGAGAGTCTGGCGTGGTCCTGTAACACAAATTGCCCACCCAGATGGAATTCTGTCGTTTCGATGGGTGGTTTGTTGTTGTCGTGTCTTCCTCTGTGTTCTTCCGTTTCTTTGTGGAAGGAATGGACTCTTTTAACAGCGCTTTCTTCTGCTTTCGCTTTGCGGCATGGGACAGTACGGGATCATCCTTGACCTGCTCGAGTTCTGAACTTGAAGAAGTATCAGTCGAGTCTGGGGAAGGGTCTCTTTTCCGCTTTAACGACATCTAACGTCTCGGTTGGCTGAGAGTGGTCATGCCTCCACCGGTCCGTTTTCTCGTCCGCTCCGGGCGCGGTAATAACGACTCTGTTACAGTAGTGAGAACTGAGTGGTAGTGATACATATCCATGATTAGCAGGTTTTATGAATAGATCTAAAAAACTCTATGGGGTCATTCAAGAAACAGAGCCAAGTTGCTTAATTTTCCGTGATTCGGCTTCCCTAGCCTCGGCTTCAAGGAGTTCGCGCCACGATTCATCAATGACACGGTGCTTTCCATCCATTCCACGCTGCGAATGGGTGAGGATTCCAGTGGCAAGGAGAACACCGATCGTCAAACCCTGAGCCCACATTCGGGCTTGAACAACCTTCTGCGAGGTGGACTGATGTCTGGAGAGAGGGAAGAAGGGAACGTAAAGGACGACGAAAATAATACATACCTATTGCGCATAATGAAAGTGCCAGCGACAGCCATGCCAGCTGCCCAGCTGCCCAGGATGACCTTGTATTGATGGCGTGAAATCCATTTCGAGAATTTCTCTTTTGAGCTCAGGTTGTCCCACTCGTATGCCTCGCGAGCTTTGGCATTATCCAAGAGTTGGCGGCTGACACCCTTCCTGCACGTTGGATATGTCACCCATGTTTGAGCACTTTGAGAAAAAACCCACCAGTTATGTTCCTCATCAAATTCAACGCCCCTGCGTTCGGTCTGTATAGCCCAGGTGGGACCAACGACGAGGACAACTCCGAGAGCCTTGAGAGGTAGAGGAAGGGTCCGATACGCGGGCCAGTAACGTTGTGCGGCGAACGAGGCGGGGAGTGAGATAGCTAGACCAGCTACTACACCCTCGATAGAACCACGAACAGTAGCACGGTCAAAGGCCTTCAACTCTTCTTGAGTAATGTTGGCCTTCATGAGGGATTGAGGATGAGCAAGCCGGTTCACGTGAACCGGACAAAAAGTAGCTGGTGGTGGCTACCCAACCGGGGCGAACGATGTTCGCAAGTCCATTATTACCTGCTGCCACTCCTCCAAAGCTGGCCCCTCGTAAATCTCTGCTGTCCACGTCCACTCACGCCCCATTGGTCAACCATCTCTCCCGTGCTGCCATCTCTCTCGAGTATGCTTCTTTGCGATATCAGTCCCACTGCCCCCTTGGCATGTATGTCATTCCATTCGTGGACGATCCATCAATATGGGATGCTGTCCTCTTTATCCACCAGGGTGAGCGACAACGATTTTATCTTTAAATGCTAAAGTCACTCCGAGACAAGGTTACTACACCGATTCCATCCTAAAGTTTCGTCTTACATTTCCCCATAATTATCCCGAACAACCTCCAACGGTACACTTTGTCACGGATGTCTTCCACCCCCTCATCTCTCATCAAGACGGAACCTTCAATCTTGCGCTCAAGTTCCATCCGTGGCGGTGAGTCTCCCTGCCACGTCAAGATTGTGTTAAAATCTTGATTTCACACCTTTGTTAGGCCAAACGTACATCATGTGTATGATATCTTGTATTACATCAAAGCCTCTTTCAAGAAGCATACGCTTGACCAGATCAAAGAGAGCGATTGTTTAAACAAAGAAGCATTCAGGCAAGCCACGCTCGATCTCACACCCACACTTACACTTATACTGACGCGCCCATTGTAGGTTGTAAGTGTCCGCAATGTTTCTCTCAAAGTACACATGGTGACACGAGATCTCTGTCACGCAGGTACCATGACACAACCTCATCGTTTGCAGCACTTGCGACCCAGTCGTCGATGCTTTCCCAGACGGCTTCTGCACTCTTTGACCAAGACCATCCTTCGATGGCAAACACAAAAGGTCCACCGCACACATTAATTTTCCGCGAACTGAAACCAGAGCAGTCCGGTGAATTGCGTGCCCGGCTGGGTCTACAGGCATGGGAAGACGCCCCTCAGGCAGCCTGAGGTGCATCCTGCAAGCCTCGTTGGTTGTACATATCTATATTGCCCCTGTACCTACGGAACATAAAGGAGTACCAACGAATTAGACCATGTAGTCGTGAATCTAGACAATTAATTGGAGGGATTAATGACTGAATATTAAAGCGTCCAAAAGGGCTCTGGATTAGTTTCATGGGTAGTCTTTGCTACTGTCATTGGCAACCGTTGCGGGTACTGCCTCGATAACGATCGATGGCTCTGGCCCCGTGTCGTCATCCTTTATACACGATCAGTTATGCAGTTATAATATGTGTTAGTTGCTTGTGTAACTCACTTCTGGTGTACGGCCAAAATGTTTCGATAGCTTCCCGATGACAAGGCTATAAGGCAGGTGCTGAGTCAGTTTTCTATGGACGCAACCATTAGCCTATCTGACAGAAGTAGAAGGAGTGTAGACTGACCGTCGCTGTTGCACGTTTAATGAGTGCCGAGCATCTAAGGCGGAATCAAGGACATTGGACGAATGAGCGCCTTCGCTCAACGATAGTTTGATAGAATATTCCTTATCAGAATTACCTCGACCATAGTTGCGCTCATACAACTCGAATCTAGGAGAGGAATCAATTCACTATTTTCGAGATTATTTTTTTGGAAATGACATGCGTTATATGTGACTGTCGCGATGCATCAGTAAAACTGCACATCACACAAAACGTTCGGAGCGTACCGCGTAGTCAAGCTCAGGTATCCGTCGATTCGCGATGGGGAGTCCCGACAAGAGAACAAGGTTCACCAGCGTGTGGATGTGGCTCTCCTTGGTGAAGTAACAGGTTAATGAGCTACGCCCATGATTACGTGCTTCCTCGAGGTCCTCAACTACCTTGCGGAGAAGCGGAAGTGAGGTAAGTACGCCAATCTCCTCCCTAAAAGGAATACCTAGATGAGTCAAAGTGGGCGGAAAAGCCAAGGAAATGAACGACTTTTCCTCAGGCTCGATGCCATATTCTTGTGGCGCCACGAGGTCAAAGAGAGCCTTGGCGCGACCATACAATTCGTGGAGTTTACGATCACGGGGCTGGTGGTTGTCCTGCCCACCACTCGCGTCGAAAATCGAAAAAAGAAAGGTACGGTGATGGAGGGCACAGTATTTGATCGTATCGTACAATTCTGATACCTGGACGACACCGAATCTGATTCACAAAAACACAGTACGAGATAAGGTCGAAGTCACACTTACGCGTGATGGATCAAATTTTTCCGGCTTCACGTCACAGAAATCTTCAAAAAGCTTCTCCCAACGTTCGCGGAACAGCCAAGGCTCGTCTCCGCAACACCTCGGCGAAAGTAAGACGGGTCCGACGCACGTTCATACCTCAACCTAACTTACCATCGTTCCTGGATCTTCTCCACGTCGAGCGTATCAAAATTTCGACCCATGATGGTCCTAAAACCGCTAAGGAGTTCCATTACTTCCTGCGCAAGTTCAAAACCGTCTTTCCCTTTGCAAGGGTATACAATAGGCTTGCCTTGACGACTTCCACCGGCTCTTTGTTCATGCTCTTTGGCCACGTCAGTTCTGGTCGTTTTTCTGGCTCCCCAGGTCGCAGCAAAATCTTGAGTCGCTTCTTTACATCATCCATGAGGTCCTTTGCGGCATTCGAGTCGTCCAGAAGGTCCTTGCGTACGATGAGTTTGGGAGGTTCTCTCCATGACATCGAAGACTTTGGTGTGATCGTATGCCCAGAGACGCCATCTGCAGACGATCGTCCTGAGCGTGCAGAGGTTGGGCTCGGGGACAACAAAGATTGATGTTGTTCAAGCAGTGTCGCGGCGAAGATCTCAGCGGAAGCAATGACGCGGCGCTCAGAAGACGTAAATATCTTTATTCCCCAAACAGGCAGAATTAGCGGCCATATTTGTCATCTTTGTGGGAACACACGGACCTTGACATTGTTTAGGACGTCTCTGTCTGCGCACTCTCTTCAGTCCCGACGCACGTTCGTCAAGAGAAATAAGATGCCTACTCATTATAGATATGTCTTTCTTCATGTTCTCGCCCAAGTCCCGGGATTGATAGCGTGCGGAGTGGGTGAATTCCCCGCCCCACTTGAATACGAGCGTCAATTTGACCAGTTTCCTTGGTTGGCCAGCTGCCTTCTTCGAGTACACCGGTTTGAGCTGCGCTTTGGTTCCAGGAAGTTCTATCTTGCTAAACAGCGCGTTATTGAGGAGAGTCAGCTTATTTAGGTCTTCTCCGTCCGCTCCCAGTCGTTTAGCCTCCTCTACGGCAACGGCGATACGGCGAAGTTGCTCTTTCTCGCGAAGTATGATCTCTTCCTTCTCGCCATTTAGGAGGGTAACAAAGGGCTGAGTCCACGCTTCTCCAATGGGAAAATTAAACTTGAGCTTCTGTTTCGGAGTTCGGTCAGCGTGGCGGAAGACGGTGACGTTCGCCTTCAGTAGCCATGTTGGCGCTTCCGGGGTGGCAGACTCGGAGTTGATTAACGGTCTATCCGGAGCTGTCGAAATACGGGTACAAAGGGCTGAGAGAATCTCAGCCGCTTTGTCTAAGAGGTGGAGCAGAGGCAAGAACATCATTCCGGCGCTGACACTTGTGGTTTATCAAATATACTCACCGTAATAGGATTCATTGCCCTTAACGAAACTCCAGCCGTTGACATCAATCACTTGACTCCGCGTACCGTTTTCGCAGCGCAGCATATCATAGCCACATACTCTCTGGCCAAACGCATGGCAGATTTTCACCGCCCAGGACTTCTCCGCGTCATTTAGGTGTGTGATAAACCTACACAATCTAAGCGAGACCCGTGACAAAAGGAGTATTGTTTGCTCACCGGATCTCTTTTCCTTCGGTATTGCGTCTCACGACTCCATCAACCACAGGAGACTTGCGTGTCTCCGCATGGGTATAGTCTTTACCGACGGTATAAACTTTGATGTCCTCCGAATTATCAACGTCAATGAACTCTTCATATATGTAAGAGCCATCGGTTCTCGGATGCATCAATCCGGGATCCAGTTCACTACTTTTGTTCCCAACCTGAAACAACTTGTTTCACACCATCAAGGATAATACCCGTTACGTCAGTGGCTTACCTTTCTGAAGAGACGGCGACCACCACCATCCCTAAAGTATATGTAAACGTTATGGTCCTCGCCGCTCACAGGTTTCTCCACAAAAGGTTTTTCTAATACTTGACCATGGGCTATGATAGCGTTGCCATCCTCCCGCAGAGTCACTTCTGGGATAACCCGGAAGTTGTCTAGCTCAATGCCAATCCTGGCTTTCATATATTCTTTGAGTTCGTCGTTGACCTTGGGTCCACCGTCGCGAGACACTTCCAACCTGTTTGGTGTGGGTACTTGGACATGATCCAGGACCTGTCCCACTAAGCGACGGTCCCATAGGATAGCTTGAGGCAAAAGCTCATTGATACAGAAAGGGTTGCGAAGCTTTACGTAGGATATTGCTTTGTCTAAGGGGAAGTCTGTAGAGAAAAAAGAAATGAGAATGTCGCATCTTGGCCAATTTTCAACGTCTGCCAGCGAAAGTACCGAGATATCAAAAAGAGGCGCGCATATCAGACGGATCTCGGCTCACCCTCGTCAAGGATGACTTTATCTCCGAAAACTTTGACCTCGACGGTTCCTCTCGCTCTGTCCACGAGGCGGGTGAGAATTTCCCTCATCGCTTTTGACCGAGCTTTAATGTCCATTGCGCATATACCTAGGACGATTGTCGGCTTCGGGGGCTCATTTCCAAAGTATAGATCGGATGTGTGAGAGCCTGTAGGGGACGGCGTGGAAGATCTAGCTAGAATGGAGCTAGAGCGGGATGAATGCCTATCAGTTGTATGCAACAGAGAGACGCGGGATGGTCTATCCCAATGCATTCGATACGATTCAACGACTGTCTGCGAGGTTGGTCGAGTCAGATCAATGTCGGATCTTCAACTCGGCGGGCAGGCGCCGAGGACCCCAAACGGGGTGTTCGGTGTACTCGTGCACGCACAATTGCCTCTCCACTCCACCGGCTGAGTGAGGCAAATAATGAGGCAATTCTGCGGACACCGATTTTCAGTATTAATAAGTCACAGTCATAATCTCCCTCTTTCACCATCTCTTGCCATCAAACTTCTCCGCCTCAATGTCGGCGAATAACCGCGATCAAGTTACAACAACAATATTCATCTCCAACCTCCATTGTGGAAGGTACCTTCCGTTACTTATACTCCCCACCACCAGATCAGCTAATCTATTCTCAATAAAATAAAAGTTGCGTTCATACCATCAAGGAGGCTCTCAAGCGACTCTCCCCTTCGCCCTATTCCGTCCATGTATCCATTCTGTCTCAATGTGTAACCGTAGACCATCCTACCTCCCTGACAGGTCTCATTATCAGGGAGGCGATTGAAGATTCCGGCTTCGATATTGCCGACACCACAAACGTGGACCTTGAGCGACCACCTGATCGCCTTTTTTTCTCAATACCCTCGCGTAAAGTTAAGAAGCATCTGGAACAATGCCATGTTTGTCAGCACGATTTCAAAAGCAAGCCCGACATACTGGAAATAGCAGAAGCGGGGACATCCTCGAAACACTCGCAGCAGCGACCTGCATCCATAGAGAAAGACCATCCTTTTCTGGGCGCGACCGTCAATACGTCACATTACACCAGTGACGAATCATATGTTCTCACGCTTTCTGTCGGCGGAATGACTTGTGCATCATGTACAACAACGGTGGCTCAGGCTTTGTCCGGACTTTCTGGTGTGCATGACGTGTCCGTCTCGCTTCTCGGAAATTCAGCCACCGCCACCTTGTATAACCGTATTATCGCAGAGGACGTACTTGAGACTATTAGAAGCATAGGATATGAAGCTGAAGTTGTATCAGTACTCCCCTCAAACCTAGAACCAACATACGTCGAAATGAACGGGCCCCTTCGTGTCGTTCTCACTGTAGCGGGGATGACTTGTGCCTCTTGTTCTTTCACAGTCACCAAGTTACTTTCCGAGTTGGAGGGAGTCGAAGATGTTTCGGTCGATCTCATCGGAAATTCTGCGTCTTTGGTCGTTGAAAGCAGGAATGTAATCAAGGAAGTGCAGGAAGTTATTGAATCTGCAGGATTCGAAACATCTGTGGTCACCGTGGAGCCTGTCAAAACGACGTCGGATACTCCAAACGCTGCCTTGAGGCGACGTACCGTTGCTCTGCACGTAGAGGGCATGTTCTGCGAGTAAGTCATCGTAACAGAAATTTTTCACGAAGACTAATAGATTCCCATCAGCCACTGTCCTGAAAAGGTTATGCAATGCCTCAGCAAAATGAGTTGGATTGTATGCAAAGAACCACTAACCCTCCGGGATCCCGTTCTTCGTCTCACTTATGACCCATCCCCACCCATCTTCACCATACGTCACATTGTCTCCGCCATCGTGTCCTCCAATAGCCCCCCTTTCCGGGTCACAGTACACAAACCCCCCTCACTTGAGGACCGCGCTCTGTCCGTACAGGCAAGGGAAAAACGTCGGCTCCTCTACCGCCTCGGGGTTTCTGCTATCATTGCTGTTCCCACTTTCGTCATTGGTATCTTCTTTATGAGCCTAGCATCACCGAAGAACTCTGTCAGAAATTTTTTGATGGAGCCGATGTGGACGGGAAATTCATCACGGATCCAATGGTCCTTGTTCTTCTTGGCTACGCCAGCGATGTTCTATAGCGCTGGAGGCTTCCACAGGCGAAGTTTGAAGGAGATACATGCTCTATGGAGAAGGGGAAGTCGCACGCCTATATGGAAGCGTTTTATTCGTTTTGGGAGTATGAATTTGCTGGTAGGCGCCTTCACCACACGCCAGCCACGGCGTTGTTCGCTAATTCAAGTATTCTCACTATGGCAGGTATCATCTGGAGTCTCAGTGGCCTATTTCTCCTCGATCGTTTTGCTAGGCCTCGCAGCCTCGAGTTCACCATCTCCAGATGGCCATGCTGATATATCAACTTACTTTGATTCCGTTGTCTTCCTAACGATGATTCTACTCACTGGTACGCCTCTTTCCGATCGTAATGAGGAGCACGTCTGACCCCAGGCCAGGCAGATACATAGAGGCGTATACCAAGAGTCGAACCAGAGATGCCATTACTAGCCTAGCAAAGTTGAAGCCAGCAGAAGCGTTCGTTGTGGGTTTGGCAGACGAGAAGAGACTACTTTCCAGCTTTCCCAGCGAAGATCACGACGTAGAAAACGGAGACACAGACACAGACACAGCGGCTCAAATGGCGAAGCCCGGTTCCAAGGTACAAAAGGTCCCTGCAGATCTCCTGGAAGTTGGCGATGTAATTCGAGTGCCAAAAGGAGCCACACCTGCGATTGATGGTATCGTTGTCACCGGTCCCGCTCTGTTCGATGAGAGCGCGGTGACAGGAGAATCTAAACCAATCAGGAAAGGTTCCGGAGACCATGTACTCCTGGGAACTATTAACATTGGTCAGGCTGTAGATGTGAGAATAGATGTAGCAGAGGGCAAGACCATGTCAGTGCCTTTATTTATGTGAAATCATGGGACTCTCACCCTTGTGTAGGCTTGATCATATCATCAAAGTAATCAGGGATAGCCAGACAAAAAGAGCGCCCATCGAGCGCTTCGCCGACCGCTTAACGGGTTATTTCGTGCCCGTGGTCACGCTACTTGCCCTCCTTACTTGGATCGTATGGCTTAGTCTAGGACTGGGCAACGTACTCCCACGTAGCTATCTTGATAAGGGCGTAGGAGGATGGCGTGAGTTTCTTCTCTTCGATATAGAGCTGTTTGTTGGTAACCATTTTCACTAGCGCTGTGGTCCCTCGAGTTCGCTATCACCGTCTTTGTCGTAGCATGTCCATGTGGCATTGGACTTGCAGCTCCAACCGCTCTTCTCGTTGGCTCCGGTATTGCCGCGAAGTTTGGAATTTTGGCCCGCGGAGGCGGCGAGGCCTTTCAGGAGGCCGCGCAGCTCGACGCCGTCATTTTTGATAAGACGGGGACCCTAACAGTAGGCGGACAGCCGACGGTCGCAGACACTGGGGATTTGTGTAACAGAAGCCCATGGAGTCGCGAAGTCGTGCTTGGATTGGCGGCCGAGATCGAAGCATCTAGTTCCCATCCTCTTGCTACTGCCGTTCGTTCGTATTGCGAGCTTAACCATGCCATTCTTCATACGGCCAGCTCTGTTGAAGAAATCCCAGGGCGGGGACTCAAGGCTACATTCAAAGATGTGGGATGTTCAGTAGCCGTCGGAAACGAGGCGTGGATGGCAGAACATGGGGCAGAGGTTCCTACAGAGTTCGCTGACCGGCTGGAATCCTGGAAATCGGAGGGAAAAAGTGTTGTGTTGCTCGCTGTTCGCCAAGACGATGGGGCAGAAGCATCGAAGGCTAGCCCATTCAAAATTTTCTTCTTATTTGCTGTTACAGATCCCCTCCGACCTGACGCCAAAGCTGTGGTTTCCCACCTACAGTCCCAGAAGTTAGCAACTTGGATGATTTCCGGTGATGACGTGGCGACTGCCAAGTCCGTGGCGAAGCAAGTAGGCATTCCTGAATCTAATGTAATCGCGGGCGTATTACCTCACGAAAAGGTGAAACCTCGGGTGATACTTTCTAGTTACCTGCTAACACAATTGTTGATGGTTAGGCGGACAAGGTTCGTTGGCTTCAAGAGAACGCTCCGAAGAAGCAGCGATCAAAATTTAGGAGTTTATCTGGGATGAGATTAAACAATCGTTGCGTGGTTGCTATGGTTGGGGATGGCATCAACGACGCGCCGGTAGGTGTTAAAGGTATCCAGCAGTCGCTCGACGGAACATTGACCATTCTAAAGGCGCTAGCCGCAGCCGACGTGGCCATAGCGATTGGGTCGGGAAGCGATGTGGCGCTCTCGAGTGCCTCGTTCATCCTGGTTTCGTCGGATCTCGGTAGCATTCTGACCTTAGTGGATCTATCTGCCACTGTGTTTCGGCGGGTCAAGCTCAACTTTGTGAGTGACGCCAGAAATAGAGGAAAGTATACGCTGACCACAGATGTACGTCAGTTGTGGGCGCTGGTTTACAACATAGCCGCGCTTCCGATTGCGGCAGGCGTCCTTTACCCCGTTAGGCACATCCGCCTTGATCCTGTTTGGGCTTCACTTGCTATGGCTTTGTCGTAAGTCGTGTCATTCCCATATCGATCAAACCTCGCTCACATTCGGAGTACGCATCAGCTCGGTCTCAGTCATTTGTAGTTCTCTTATGTTGAGGTGGTATAAACCGCCACGACAACAGTAGGCGAGCATTTAATCGCGCGTGCTACAGATTACTGGTATCTTCGTATTTGCTAATAATGTATTTGTATGGAGTGGCGCGTAGATTTCTCGTAGTGACACGAAGCTTGTTGTACACATAACCGGTTAAAACGAAGCTGTTATGATTTAGGTTGCGCCTGTGAGTCTTTCTTGGCACGATAGAATTCTGAGAAAGACAGCCGGATACCCAAAAATCGACAGTCAAGGTCTACATGTGTCTGCAGTGCGTGAAGAATGACTTGGACCTTCTCTGAGAAGGAAGTCCCGTATTCCTTACACTGTCGCAAGCCATTGAGTAAAGCTTCTGGTTGCTGCTGGCCCATTTGCTTGTCGACTGCAGTGTAGATTCCCTGTTCACGAAGGTTGGTTGGTTTGATTCAAGTCATCACCAGGCTTTGGACTTACGCGTGTTTGATCGCGCTCACCGTCTCGGCGAGAAGACTCGGTCATGCAAAGATTGTAGAAGTGTTCCTGCACCATAAAGTCGTCATTCTTCGAAGACCACGTATCAATTAACCACTCACTGTTGCGTCGTAAAAACCCAGAATAAGTGAGAACGCTTCTTTAACCTGATTGAGCAGAGTCTCCTGAAAGCAGTGGGAGTCAATGTCTGTGAAAATATGATGAACGACTAACCTCTCTGCCAGCCTTAGGTCCAATGAGCAATATTTTCTTCACCATGCGATCCAAATATACGCGGTGCGCACTAATGAGTGCATCCAGGTCGCCTTCTTTCTCGTTGACGAAATCCATGACAGCCTTCCACGAACACTCGATGACTTCCAAATAGCAATAAGCACCCATCTGTCGTATAAAGTGAATCATTTCCGCTGTAATCAAGCGGATTTTGTGCCATTCTGGCTCCAGCTCTGGTTCTCGACATCAACCATTGCCCAACTAAAGTGTTGTCAAACTCACCTGGAAGTCGTACAAAAGCCTTCGTAGCACTCGCTGTTCTCACCCATGCTTTCGTCATGGTACCTTCAATCCGCTTCATTTTCCAGAGGTGATTGAACAGTTTTAGGTATTTGACCATTGAGTCCGGATCAAGGACCGTATCCAACGGTGCGTCGACTTTGTATTCCAGAGTAAATACGTCCCAGCCAATTTCACCTTGATTATACTCAAGCATGCGAGCGTCAAGTCGTCGAAGAACATCGGGTGGATCTTTCTGCGCATTGGACGAACGGATAGCTGTTTCCAGTGTGGCTGTCAGATTGTGCCGGTACAATGAGTTCGCTGGTTTTGACAAGCTGGGTCTAAGAAATTTGAGGTCTCAGTGATGCGGCGGTATCGCAGAAGGTCGGCTTACCCAATCGTTTCCATGAGCTGCTCCGCAAAGTCACCATGTCCTAGGAGCAGGTAGTTCTTCAGAGCCCTCAGATGGTCTAGCAATCGAAACTTGTCAAAGAATATGTCGAACAATCGCTGGCTGGCTATTCGATAGGCGGTGTCTATCGAACGTTCAAGCCCGAAAATATCACTGTATTGTAGAGCTTCTTTCAATCAGACAAAAGCAGACGTGCTTGTACTTGTAGCTCACTACCGTTGGTATTGCTCATTTTCTCGCGAGTGGCGAACCAGTCAGTGTCGTGGCAACTATACCGAATGAAATTCAGACTTTTCCCTGTCGAGAAGATCTGCGAATGTGATCGAGGTTAACAGAATTTAGGCATGCACGAATGGGCCAGCTTTCCTTGTTACCGAATCCTTCCCCAACAAATGCTGGTAACATCTCTTGCCTGAATTTGTATTTGGCCTGCCATAGTCGAAGACCACTTTCGCGTTCTCCAGTGAGATCGTCTTGATCTGCATTGAGGCCGCTGAAGCCGCTGTCGCCCGCCATAATCCCAGCGCCTGTCGAAAGAGAGGATGGATATACATATTGTAGATGGGCAAGTTCAGGATCGACAGAAACGAAAAATTCCAAGTAGGGATCGTACAGTTCCCCTGAGAACAACCACCTTTGTAAAGTCTCGAAGAAGGGTTTAGAAACCTTGATTGACGGGCTTTTCAGCGAACTTTAAAGACGGCTGAAGCATACTTGCCTCTTCAAGAAGTTGGTCTGTGAATTTGCGTACGAAAGGGTCACCGTTCTCAGTGTAGCTGTGAATGAGGTTGACAAGCGCGCCGCCGTGCGTGTCTTAAGAACGTCAGTGAAAAGATAATCGAAGGACGCGGCATCTGCGTGTACCTTTAGCGGCTTCTACACAAACACTCATCATGCGCATCCGCAGTCTCCACTCATTAACCCATACATCTAGTCGCCTGAGAGTCAAACCGCTCTCCTCTGTTCGAATGTCTGGTTCTATTGACATGGTAGCTTGTGATGATTGGGTATTCTGTTCGTGAGCGTTGGAGATATTCAGCTGTGACTCCAAGATCGCTATGAGGCGATAGTACTCGGTTAACTGGGATTGCAAGTGATGACAGAGACTCTGTTCAATCATTCCAATCCCAGGTCTCGCTTCCCGCTCTCGGATGAAGTGATCGACACGAATATATAAATGCCCAACTTCGGATAGTTTGTATATTAGCTGCTTCGTTGGAGTCGATATATGATATCCCTAGGAGAAGTAGTCAAGAGCAGTCAACTACAAGATATGCATGAATTTCAAGCGTACAGAGTCTTCTGAGAAAAGAAGGCTCATCTCAGTCCCTCTATCTTTCCCAGTCGCAAACCGCACGTGCTTTCCTGATATTCCTTGGAGAAGATATAAGGCGTCTCTCAGGAGAGCAAGTTCTGGAATATGTGGATATCCTGTTCCTCATATGGTGAGTAGGTCACCTAACCGATCGGCAGGAACATACCGGATCGGGCGCGAACATCTCGCAAAAGCTCTGCTTTAGATTTAAGCTTTTTCTGTGGTTGTGGTTGCGCTGCTGATGCTGCATCGATCGGTGAAACGACTGGTGTATGCTTAGAAGAAATGGGAGGTGATGGCGCAAGGGAAGGAAGGAAGGAAGGCGTAAAAAGAGGTGTTCGCGTAGAGGATGCTAGGGAGTGGAGGAACAAGATGGAATCATATTTGCGCGATAGAACTGGCTGTACGGATGTTTAGTGACAAGTCGCGCATCCACCAGGGACAGGTGCACCTGTTCGAGTAGTCTAGATAACAAATTTGAGAACTGTACGGATGAAACACCGTCAGGACGACTCTGCACAACTGACACACAGACGCATACATCAAGTAGAATCGTAGCAAAAGAAAATCATATGCGTACGGCGGCGCTTGACAAGGTCTGCCAAGTGACCGATATCCCTTTCGCGACTTTGACCTATATGGCTGGGGATTCCTTGTGTCAATCGAAGAAGTGGACAAAATGAACGGCATCGCTAACCTAGATAATACATCACTACAATGAGCAACAAGGTCATTAAATACGACCTGGTCATTCCTTGACTGAGGGATGAGGGAGTGGATGAGAGATTCGAGGGAGGACGATGATGCAGACATTATATTAGTTTACCATTGGAACCTGCGCGCGACTAACGAGAATGCAACGCGGCCCCGTGACCGGACCGTGGTTTCCCGAGGCCGAGGAAGCACTGCCTAAACTGAAACAGACTCTCATCGCGCTCACTCACTGTCTCAACGGGCTTCAACTTGTGGGGTCCTCCGGCGTCAGCCCTACCAGTGGCTGTTCTACTACTCACGATTCTTACGGCTCTTTACGATTTGACGCGACATCATGGAGCAATCTGACTCTTCGGCTACTGGTTCATCCGTACGTTCGGGTCGCCCTAACTCTATAGGCTTTGCTTATCAGGCCCGTCTCCTCGAGCGTGGGTCTACGCATTCCGGATCACTTTCGAGATCTGGCTCAGTCTCTACCCTCGCCACCGGTAACAGCGCGTCTACCTCGTCAAGCACAACTCGGCGATGGACGCCCTCCCATCGCATCGGTGGGAGCATTGATGCTATCCGTGGAAAATGGGAGGAACGCCTCCGTGCAGAGACCGTCT
>QLPA01003768.1:0-15570 GCA_003313945.1 Lactifluus pinguis | reverse complement strand
CTTAGTAACCATATTGTCTATGTGGTGAAGTTGGCGTGCGAGGGAGCCACAATCACCGCCTTTCGTGATGGGGTAAAGCTACCTCCAGAAACTGCGCAAGCAATCGTCACTGCAACGGGTCTGTCAACCAGATACAGCAAGCAACATCCTGGTAAGTCGTGTGCAGTTCAACTGTCTTTGGAGCTGTGAGAACCAAGATGCCGACTTCCTTCTAGCTGTCCTTTTTGGCGTTTTCGGTTGGTTCCCGGCGCTCTTCACTTCCATCCTCGTAGTTATCCTCATCGTGGCTACTCGAAGACGTGACAAGACGCGTGCGGCTTCGGGAGTGTCCACTCCGGAGAAAAGGCTAACTGAACAAATATAACGCCCTCCGACTCGCCTCCTTTTGCTACTACCGGATTTCATTTCGTCATCCCGGCCGCTGTAGGAACCTGATTGTCCTTCACGACTGTATTATATGCTAGGCCTGCAGTGAGCTCTACTACCCACCTTCTTATACGGAGAGTACCTTAATTGCTCTCTCGTCGTTGATGACATTGTAATTGCCTCATGCCTTTAGTTTACCTGGCAGAGATCTTCTGCTGTTGGGAAATCATTATGTGTTACGTCCCGTTCGAGCATCGGCTGTAGGAGGCGAGTACCCTTTCTGGGGCGGCCGTTTTTCCTGAGCGCTACTTTGCCGTGATGCAACTTTTTTGGCACAAACAACTCTTTCTTCGAAGCGGAACGGGTTCAGCAAGCCCGCTGCTCGATTTTCATCGCAAGTCTGGGTCATTCACAAATATGAACGACCCTCGCCATCGTGTGAAACCTGACAGATGGTTAAAACTACTTCTGTGGGTGTTATCTGTCTCATCTTGGGATCTCGGCAAGTACCTCAGGGTTCTCCGCGTGGGCACGCGACATTCCCACGCGGAGCCAGAGGGCCAGACCCGACCCCCGGACAGTCTAACAGCGCGACCTCATTGCCATTGGGCAATCGTTTCTCTCTACAAACACCACACCCACCACCCTAATACAGTTCATCGCTTTCGAAGTCATCCACCTCATTCCCAGGCGCGAAATTCCGGGGGAATTATTCCTTCCTTGCGTCAACTGGCTCGTCAAGAAGTGGGTTGTATATACTATTTACTGCGCGGCTATCGTTTGTAGCGCTCCATTATCTTCTGCTTGGTCAGTTGGGTCTTCATGGGATTTTCCATTAATAATAATTCACGTATGCGGTGTCAACAGGATGGGAATACAAACTCTTGCTTGCTATAATGTTGCCAACGAGCTCGAGCTGGTCCTCGGAGTTGCATGAGATGAGGCTACCATATATACCAATACGCTTGCCGGACCTCGTATCGTCGATATTGTCTGCTGCCTTCGCCTCGACGATGCGCTTTATCGCGAATGTGACATGTCAAGACGCAGAATGATTCTTCTTCAGCCCTGCGACAGCTTACCCGATCGCCACTATACCCGCCATTCCGCGTCTCCCGGCTTCGCCTGTGGGCCTGAACCTTGCCCGCAGTACCGTTGTGGAATCGCCTCCGCCCTTAGAACGATAGCCTGAGCTCGGCCTTTCTTTTCGGATCTGAGGTGAGGAAAGCTCATATATATGCGGGTGTAACCAGAGCAAATTGAAGAAAGGCTACGTGTTGATGTGGCCGGAACGAGCTGAACCGGGCCGCGCACTTGCTATGCTCCGCGGCACCATATGTGAACACGACATGCTTGTGGAATCCACAAGATAGGCAGAGGCCATCGAACAGCAGCCGCCCGCACCCACGAAGGCAAATGAACAAATACCACAGACAGAATAGCGCTGAATGGGATATCGTGTTCAAGGCAGTTAGGGCGTGGACAACGGTCGCTGGCTAGCGGTGATTCCCGTACGTACCACAATTCATGATATATTGATATACCTGGGTTCATAGTTCACAACCTCCCGGCCCACCTCCCCCTTTGTTATTCCTCACGACGACCATGGTAGTATTTGACGGCGACCGGCGTGACTCGTACGAATCATGGTGCTGTCAGTGCCACCCACCGCGTACCCACTACTGCAACCTGGCACCCCAAGACAAGAGGCTACTTCACTCGGAGCCTGCTACCGATTCCCAGTGTGCGATATGGGTCATAGCTATAAGTCGAGATGTCGAATCGCAGCGGCTGTGGTGGCTGCAAATGACTTTTTGGTCCAGCCGGTATCTCCATAAGTACATTCTCTACTACATTAAAAGAAGGCACGGCCCTAAGGCACTCCCAGTCGACCACATTGATGGCTAACATGTGTTGGCCATGAACGTATCATGCATTTTTTAGACCCTTCGCGCGCGACTTTCCTCCATTGGTCTGTGAATGGGATTCTTGAATGGAATCCTTCCGAGTCAGCATATCGCTTTCCCGCGCATCGTTGGGCGTTTCGTTTCGTTCCGCGGCGCGTCTTCATCACAAGTATCATCGCATCCGCTGTTCCCCTTCGAGAACTTGACGCTATGCTCCGGTAGTGGCGTAAGCGCACTATGGGTGCTTATCATGCTGCAGCTCGGGTCGATGTCTATCTCCAACATGGGCTTCAGTACGTGTTCGCCAAATCTCTATCTAACTATACTGAAAGAACGCTGCAAATTATAAGGCTCAGCACTCATGTACGTATGCTCTGCTGCGCCCAACAAGGGATCTCTTGGTGCGACGAATGGCCTCGCGCAGACGGTGGTTTTGATCCAAGGAATAGTAGGACCCGCTGCTGCGTCACTTTTCGCCTTTACAAGGCCACATGGAAGTAGGTGAAAAGGTTGATCGGATAGCTTGAAAGAATAGGTCACGATGTATTTCGACCTTGTGCTATCTCAGTGGAGTCGTATAATGCCAAAAACTCCTTTGGACACCCACTACTCTTGGGTGAGTTGCTGGTGCCCACTTCTTACGACTCCGCGCAGACGAACAATCAATCTCATAACTGAATCGACTTGAATTTGTCACATGTCAATTGAATACAAGTGATCCCACAAACAGTAAGTTACTAGCTACGTCGTACAGTACGGTGAATCCAGTTTCTCCCCCTTAATTTCGCTCCATCATTATCACGGGTCATTGGCACGCTCAAAATCTTATTGCACCGCCTTGTGTGAATACCAAGAAGCCTTCTCTGTGATTATCCTTTCTTACATCAGTGTTCCAGGAACACGTTATGCGGGCGCAAAGTGCGGTATTATTGAAGATGTCTCCCATATATAACCACCAATTCATTACCCACCTCTCGTTCAACTTTCTCCTCCCGCCATGTCCACCCCCGCGGCCCCCCTCAAGAAACAGCGGCTCATTGCTCTTGCTGTTTCCTTGGTTTCATGTATCATCGGCGGCTCCGTCGGTCTGAATGCCGTGATAAACTTGAAGTTTGTGTCTTATCTTTCTTTCGCTCCTCCTCTCCACATAATATACAAGTTAATATAATACCTCTATCTAGGTCGAACCAGGCACAGATTGATATTCAAGCAAAGGTTCCCTCTGGCGTGACTGTTCATCTGAACAACACCGGTAGTTCTACTACTCTCATTCCCTCACTACACTTGTCTAACCCTCTGCCCACACAGATATCTATGTGGCTGGCATCATCGTCTCATCCGTTTGCGCAACTATAGCCCTCCTCGCAGCAATTTCCATTCTGGTCACGATAGTTCGGCCAGGGTCTGCCACTAGGTTCCTGAAGACCCAAGCGATAATCTTCAACACCTTCAATACGACGCTTGTTTGTAACCATATTAACTATATGGTGAACTTGGCGAGCAACGGAGCCAAAATCACCGCCTTTCGTGATGGCGTAAAGCTACCTCCAGAAACCGCGCAAGCAATCGTCACTGCAACGGGTCTGTCAACCAAATACAGAAAGCAACACCCTGGTAAGTCGTTCAGTTCAACTGTTTTCGGAACTGTGAGAACAAACATGCCAACTTTCTTCTAGCTGTCCTTCTTGCCATTTTCGGTTGGTTTTCAGTGCTCTTCACTACCATCCTCGTAGTTGTCCTCTTCGTGGCTACTCGAAGACGTGACAAGACGCGTGCGGCTTCGGGAGTGTCCACACCGGAGAAAAGGCTACCCGAAGAAATATAACGCCCTCCGAGTCGCCTCCTTTTGCTACTACCGGATTTCATTTCATCATCCCGGCCGCTGTGGACACCTGATTGTCTTTCACGACTGTATTATATACTAGGTCTGCAGTGAGCTCTACTACCCACCTTTTCATACGGAGAGTACCTTAACGGCTCTCTCGTCGTTGATGACATTGTAATTGCCTTATGGCTTTAGTTTACTTCACGATACCTGGCAGAGATCCTCTCACTGTTGGGCAATCATCATGTGTTACTTCCCGTTCGAGCATCAGCTGTAGGAGGCGAGTACCCTTTCTGGGGCGGCCGTTTTTCCTGAGCGCTACTTTGCCGTGATGCAACTTTTTTGGCTCAAACACCCACTTTTTCGAAGCGGAAAGGGTTCAGCAAGCCCGTTGCTCGATTTTCATTGCAAGTCTGGGTCATTCACAACATATAAACGACCCTCGCCATCGTGCGAAACCTGACAGATGGTTAAAAACTACTTCTGCGGGTGTTATTTGTGTCATCTTGCGATCTCGGCAAAAGACCTCAGGGTTCTCCGCGTGGGCACGCGACATTCCCACGCGAAGCCAGGCAGACCCGACCCCCGGACAGTCCAACAGTGCGGCCTCATGGCCATTATTGGGCAGTTTCTCTCTACAAATACCACACCCTAATACAGTTGATCGCTTTCGAGGTCATACACCGCATTCCCAGGCGTTATTCCTTCCTTGCATCAAACTGGCTCGTCAAGAAGTGGGTTGTATTTACTAATTACTGCGCGGCTATCGTTTGTAGCGCTCCACGTCCCTGCGACGTTTTATCTTCTGCTCGGCCAGTTGAGTCTTCATGGGATTTTCCATTATCAATAATTCACGTATGTAGCGTCAACAGGATGGGAATTCTTGCTTGCTATAATGTTGCCAACGAGCTCGAGCTTGTCCTCGGTGTTGCATGAGATGAGGCTACCATACGCCTGCCGGACCTCGTATCGTCGATATCGTCTGCTGCCTCCGCCTCGACGATGCGCTTTATCGCGAATGTGACATGTCAAGACGCAGAATGATTCTTCTTCAGCCCTGCGACAGCTTACCCGATCGCCACTATACTCGCCATTCCGCGTCTTCCGGCTTCGCCTGTGGGCCTGAACCTTGCTCCCAGTACCGTTGTGGAATCGCCTCTGCCCATAGAACGATATCCTGAGCTCGGCCTTTCTGTTCGGATCTGAGGTGAGGAAAGCTCATACATATGCGGGTAACCAGAGCAAATTGAAGAAAGGCTACGTGTTGATGTGGCCGGAACGGCTGAACTGTGGAATCCACAAGATAGGCAGAGGCCATCGAACAGCAGCCGCCCGCACCCACGAAGGCAAATGAACAAATACCACAGACAGAATAGCGCTGAATGGGATATCGTGTTCAAGGCAGTTAGGGCGTGGACAACAGTCGCTGGCTAGCGGTGATTCCTGTACGTACCACAATTCATGATATATTGATATACCTGGGTTCATAGTTCACAACCTCCCGGCCCACCTCCCCCTTTGTTATTCCTCACGACGACCATGGTAGTATTCGACGGCGACCGGCGTGACCCGTACGAATCATGGAGCTGTCAGTGCCACCCACCGCGTACCCACTACTGCAACCTGGCACCCCAAGACAAGAGGCTACTTCACTCGGAGCCTGCTACCGATTCCCAGTGTGCGATATGGGTCATAGCTGCAAGTCGAGATGTCGAATCGCAGCGGCTGTAGTGGCTGCAAATGACTTGTTGGTCCAGCCGGTATCTCCACAAGTACATTCTCTACTACATTAAAAGAAGGCACGACCCTAAAGCACTCCGACTCGACCACATCGATGGCTAACACGTGTTGGCCATGAACTTGTCATGCACTTTTTAGACCCTTCGTGCGCGACTTCCTCTATTGGTCTGTGAATGGCCAGATATGGGATTCTTGAATGGAATCCTTCTGAGTCAGCATATCGCTTTCCCGTGCATCGTTGGGCGTTTCGTTTGGTTCCGCGGCACGTCTTCCATCACAAGTATCATCGCATCCCCTGTTCCCCTTCGAGAACTTGACGCTATGCTCCGGTAGCGGCGTAAGCGCACTATGGGTGCTTATCATGCTACAGCTCGGGTCGATGTCTATCTCCAACATGGGCTTCAGTACGTGTTCGCCAAATCTCTATCTAACTATACTGAAAGAGCGCTGCAAATTATAAGGTTCAGAACTCATGTACGTATGCTCTGCTACGCCCAACAAGGGATCTCTTGGTGCGACGAATGGTCTCGCGCAGACGGTGGTTTTGATCCAAGGAATAGTAGGACCCGCTGCTGCGTCACTTTTCGCCTTTACAAGACCACATGGAAGTAGGTGAAAAGGTTGATCGGATAACTTGAAAGAATAGGTTACGATGTATTTCAACCTTGTGCTATCCCAGTGGAGTCGTACAATGTTAAAAAAATGGACACCCACTACTCTTGGATGAGTTGCTACGACACCGTGGGGACGAACAATCTATTATATTAAAAGAGCCCTGTCGCCGGGCTGCGATTGGTGGGTGGCAGGCGGGAGGCCGCTTGCGGCCTGCGGAAGGCTGATTGCGGAACGGGGCAGGCTGAATATGGCCCCTCCGCAGTGATTGGTCGACTGATTGGTCATCGTCGCTCTTACTGCTCTTTCAGCGCTTTCAGCCCTCACCCGGATGTGGTGACCACGGATCCTTCTCGCGGCACGCTGCGGCGTCCTCACCGTTCTCCACATACGCTTGCCTCCCTCTGTTTCGACCACGTCTCCCGTGCGACGATGTCGTCACTACATAGCTGCAACAGGACACGGCGGAGATCAGGAGGTCAACTGGTCTGCTTTTCTTCTTTGCCTTTCCTCTCCGAACAACATTGTCCGTTGCAGAACGTCTCCGCGAGGACACCCCTAACGGTTGAATGTCTGTGACAGAAACGCGTTCCCATGTTCTCCACCATCCACACGGGCACGACAAACACGTTGACGACCGCGACGCGGTTTTCCACCCACAATCACATAGCCATATGGATGATGTATGCAGGTATGAGCAAGCTGTCCTCGCACAGCGCGTGCTGCGCTGCAGCTGCTCTCAGCCCGCTCTCATTGGTCAGCGTGCACCTGCCAGTGACCGATCGTCGTGTGCAGGGCTCCTTCCTGCAGGCGTGCGGTCGTACATAAATTCTACATTACACTATATTCCTGTACTATATGTAGCTCATCATATGCATCGAATTTGGCGTGCTCTCAACCAAAACGTTGCCGCGTGAAATGCCCCGAGGGCTGCGATTGGTGGGTGGCAGGCGGGAGGCCGCTTGCGGCCTGCGGAAGGCTGATTGCGGAACGCGGCAGGCTGAATATGGCCCCTCCGCAGTGATTGGTTGACTGATTGGTCATCGTCGCTCTTACTGCTCTTTCAGCCCTCACTTGGATGTGGTGACCACGGATATCTCTCGCCACACGCTGCGGCGTCCTCACCGTTCTCCACATACGCTTGCCTCCCTCTGTTTCGACCACGTCTCCCGTGCAACGATGTCGTCACTACATAGCTGCAACAGGACATGGTGGAGATCAGGAGATCAACTGGTGTGCTTTTCTTCTTTGCGTTTCCTCTCCGAACAACATTGTCCGTTGCAGAATGTCTCCGCAAGGACACCTGTAACAGTTGAATGTCTGTGACAGAAACGCGTTCTCATGTTCTCCACCATCGACACGGGCACGACAAACACGTTGACGATGGCGTCCCGGTTTTGCTCGATTCACGCTGCGCATGTGTTTCTTTTTTCCTGCTCCCTCTTTCCGTCGCGTCCGTCTTCTCATTCGGATGTGGTGATCACGGACATCTTCGCCACTTACGCTCGCATCCGCCGCGACCGCCCTCATTGGTCGACCGCTGACGCTCGGCTTCCGACATCCTCTCTCTCGCGCGCGACCCGTGTGGCTCCGACAGTGCGCCGTACTGAGCGCATCTGGCAATAAACGCATTTATGTCACCGGGGACAGTACGTCTCATTCACGTTCTCAACGGTATGACCTCCGTTTCTCTTACTTTTCCCTCACCCCCTATCTTCCTCTTCCGCCCTTACGTCCGTAGTCCTCGCAAATTTCCGTGCGCACATGTTCCGTCATAGGGGCACGCAACGTCTCACTCCACTCGATGACTGATGACACCGTTAGCTCTCCGAAACATTTTTCTCCCACACGAAATCATTCTTGGACATTCAGTCGCCCGTGCGTATCTCCGTGTTCCTCACGGGGACGTGCGTTTTCCGAGCACGTCTCCCATCCAAGTCTGCTTTTCTTCTCAGCGTTTTTTCTCCGAACAATATGGCCTGTCGCAGATTGTCTCGCGCGCGAGGACACCGTGTCGACATGTAACAGTCGAATGTCTGTGACCGAACGGCCTTCTCACATTCTCCAGCATCGACATCGGCACGAGAAAGACGTCGACGACGTGAAGACACAATGTACACAGATGCAGAGATTACGTCGCGCGATGTTCTGCTTTCGTTGACCATGCTGCACACGTCTCACATCATCGATTCTTCTCTGTAGGTTTTCTCGCATCTGTCTTCCCAAAACAGCTGTTGACGAACTGCCTTTTTGCCGATGACATCTCTGATCGCAGAAAACAGGCACTCCAACTGCCCGGTACAAATTCACATGTGCGTGGCAACGAAGTGTGCCTGCCCCACTGTTCTGTCAATTTTCCCCTGTCGTCAGTTTTCCCCTATCGTCCACTTGATTGTCTCATCCCAAAATGGCAGTTCAGGTCGTACTTTCTTGCAGATGACATCACTGATCGCAGGATTCTGTCTCCCGACTGCCTTATGTGGCTGCTCCATTTTTCATCAGTTTCCTCCCCTCTTCTCCGCAGCGGCGGCAACACTCTTTTCCGCCCCGTTTTCTTTCTCCGTCCGACACGGAACGTTTCACGGACTTGGACGAGCCAAGCGCACGAGCTCTGATTGGTGGATGGCGCACTCCGTCGACTGTGATTGGTTGGCCTCTGCTCACGGGATCAACTGGTGCCGAGCAGGACACGCTGACTGATTGACCACTGACCGAGAGCAGCACACGCTCGCGTTGCGAATGCTCACAATCGTCCATGGCGGACGATGGCCGAGATCGGGTGCGTGACTGCCTCACTGCCGACTGTCACCATGCCGTCGACTGCGATTTGTACACCACTTTTCTCTCCTGCAGCGAAGTGTTCCCCCACTGGCATAGCCGTTCCTGACCAGTTGTATAAAATGCCACGGCAAGTCAATTCGTCCACTCAGGGGCACCGTGGACGTCACCCCAGCTTCCGCATCGACGACGAGTACATGTACAGTGGTGGACAGCACATGACGGCTGACCCGTCGACGTCGAACTAATATCATCGATCTATAACAGTTACAATCGTCAACAGTCAACGACAGCCGACTTATATTAAAGGAAGACAGCTTTGGCGAATCTGACGATGAGGTGATGACTGATCATGAGTCACTGAGATGCCACGCTGACGACGGTCAAGTCAAATTTCCTCTGTCGCTATGACTTCTCTGCTTGCTATGAGCTATTCGTCATTCAATTAACCTTTCTGTTTACTTTTTAGTTGAAACTACTTTACATTTCATGTATTACTACTTCTCACTGCTGCACTTAACGTCAACATACTGTTCATAAAAATGCCCCAGGGCTCACAACCGTTCACTGTCTGTGACTGCAAACCGACGACAGATGACAATCGTCGATAGCCAACAACAGCCTGCAGCGTACAGACTTCGTACACGCTCCGGTACTTACACCCTCCACATGCCGTTCAACGACGGCTGTGGGAGGTCATTCTGTGACGATGACGGTGATGACTGAGATGCCACGCTCACCACGGTCAACTCGGGCTGCGATTAGTGGGCAGTAGGCGGACCAGTCAGCTGATCGGCGTGCGGTCGGCCGCCTGACCCTATTCAGTTGCTGAGGGTGAACTTGCTGTTCATGACGATGTCGCGCACTATGCGAGCACGCGGTGGGTAGGGTTGGTTCATGCATGGCGGGGAGCGGCTGGCCGTTGGAACCAGACGGCTGGGGGCGAGCCTGTGGAGTACTGGCAAGTTTGTTAGGAGGGAGAGGTGGTGGATGGCCGCTTTGGTGGCCAGACGCCTTGCGTATTGGCACAGATTGGGTGTGTATTTCAGTCAATCATTGTCCACCATCTCAACTTGAATGCCCCGTGCGAAGCACGGGTTTTCGCTAGTCAATATTAATCAATCTTTAACTGAATCGGCTTGAATTATGTCACGTGACAGGGGGTCAATTGAATACAAGTGATCCCACATCACATACCGTAAGTCACTAGCTACGTAGTTGTACCTGTAGTACAGTGAAGAATCCAGTTATTTTTCCCCCTTAATTTCGCTCCATTATTATCATGGATCACACTCATAATCTTATAGCACCGCCCTGTGGTGAATACCGAGAACCCTTCTCTCTGATTAATCATCCATTTTTCCAACAGTTCCAGGAACACGTTACTATGTGGGTCAAAGTATGGTATTATTGAAAACGTCTCTCGTATGTAAATACCAATTCATCACCCACCTCTCGTTCAAATTTCTCCTCCAGCCATGACCACCGCCCCCGCAGCCCCCCTCAAGAAACAGCGGCTCATTGCTCTAGTCGTTTCCCTCGTTTCGTATATCATCAGCTGCTACTTCGGTCTGATAGCCCTGACGATGTTTGTGTCTTATCTTCCTTTCTTTCGTTCCTCCTCTCCAGTTAATATACAAGTTAATATAACACCTCTATCTAGGTATTACCAGGCACAGATAGATATTCAAGCAAAGGCTCCGTCTGGCGTTTCTATTCTTCTGAACACCGGCGGTAGTTCTGCTACTCTCATTCCTTCACTACACTTGTCTGACCCTTTTCCCACACAGATATCGAGGGCGTCATCGCCCCAGCCGTTTGCGCAATTATGGCCCTCTTCGCGGCAGTCTTCATTCTAGTCACGGTAGCTTGGCCAAAGTCTGCCACTAGGTTCCTGGGGACCCAAGGGATAATGTTCCTTACCCTCAATATGACGCTTGTTGGTAACCAGATTTCCTATACGTCTTCCTTGGTGAAAAAACGAGCCCAAATCATCGCTTTTCGTGATGGCGTACGGCTACCTCCAGAAACTGCACAAGCAATCGTTACTGCGACGGGTCAGTCAGACAAACTTGAATACATCAAGCAATATCCTTGTAAGTCGTGCAGTTCAACTGTTCTCGGAGCTGTGAGAATCAAGATGCCAACTTTATTTCTAGCTATCCTTCTTGCCGTTTTCGGTTGGTTTTCAGTGCTCTTCACGTTCATCCTCGTAGCTGTCCTCATCGCCGCTATTCGAAGGCGTAACACGCCTTTTGCTGGGCCTGCAGTGAGCTCCGCTTCCTTTTTCATACGGAGAGTACCTTGATTGCTCTCTCGTCGTTGATGACATTGTAAATGGCTTATGGGCTTTAGTCTACTTCACGATACCTGGCAGAGGTTTCTGCTGTTGGGCAATCATCATATGTTACTGTAAACGTGAATTAGAACTCAACAGCTCAGAGGAAAACGAGAGATCGCTGATGACGCAATTGGGAACAAAGAGCTTGGATTATTTGCTACGAAAGTAACTGGCATTTAACTGTTCCACATGGCTGTGAGGGTACTAACAGCTTTCACATGATTCCACTATTCCTAACTCTGACACGATAGGACAGCCGATGCTCGAATGGGAAGTAACTTTTGGGATTTGGCACCAGGTGGCCAGTGCCCTTTCTGGGGCGGTCGTCTTTCCTGAGGGCTAATACTTGGCTGTGATACAACTTCTTAGGCACATACACATCGTTTTTCGAAGCTGAACCGTGACTGGATCAGCAAGCCCGTCGCTCGATTTTCATTGCAAGTCTGGATCATTCACAGTGAAACCTGACAGGTGGTCAAAAACTACTTCCGAGTCTGCGGGTGTTATCTGTGTTATCTTGCAGTCTCGGCAATTATACCTCTGGTTCTCCGCGTGGGAACCCAAGAGGGCCAGGACCGGCCGCCCCCGGACCGTCTAACGGCGGCCTCGTGGCCTTTGGGCAGTTTCTCTCTACAGACAACTTACCCTGATACAGTTGATCGCTTTCGAAGTCATCCACTGCATCCCCAGCGCGACGTTCCGGGGCATTATTCCTTCCTTGCATCAACTGGCTCGTCAAGAAGTGGATTCGTATATCTACTATTTACTGCGTGGCTATCGTTTGTAGCGTTCCACGTCCTGCGTCGTTTTAACTTCTACTTGGCCTGTTGAGTCCTGATGGGGTTTTCCGTTGTTAATAATTCGCGTATGTAGTGTTAACAGGATAGGTATACAAATTCTTGCTTGCTATAATGTCGCCAGTGCAAGATGCCAAGCCTAACGAGCTCGAGCTGGTCCCCATTGTCGCATGAGATGAGGCTACCACATGTACCAATACACGTGCCAGGCCTCGTATCGTCAATATCGTCAGCTGCCTCCGCCTCGGCAATGCGCTTCATCGCGAATATGACATGTCAAGACGCAGGATGACTCTTCTTCAGTCCAGTGACAGTTTACCCGATCGCCGTTGTACTCGCCATTCTGCGTCTTCCGGCTTCTCCTGTGGGCCTGAACCTTGCCCCGCAGTATTGTTGTGGAATTACCTCTGCCCATAGAACGATAGCCTGACCTCGGCATTTCTGTTCGGATCTGAGGTGAGGGAAAGATTCGGGGAGCTCATGTATATGCGGGTGTAAGCAGAGCAAATCGAAGAAAGGCGACGTGTTGACGTGGCCGGAACGAGGTCACGGTGAACTGGGCCGCGCGCTCGCTATACTCCGCGGCGCTGTGGAATTCACAAGATAAGCAGAGGCGATCGAATAGTGGCCGCATGACAGCATCTTTCGCTCATGGAGTGCAGGAAGGCGGGTAAAGATTTGAGAAACGGTCACAGATCCACATTTCGTTAGATTCGAAAGCTTGGATGTTATGTAGGATGATCGCGCCGGTTGGACTTTGTACGGTACTAGCAGACGAGGTTGCTCACCCTGTATACCCTCGTTATATATAACCTTCCACACGACAAGGTCAACAATGCCCTCAAGCTGATCATTCATTAGGGTGTCGGAGTATTGTCAACTGATTGAAGTAAACTCGTCTCATTCGTAGCAGTTTGAAGTTCCAGCGCAGATGCATGCGACAAAGATGAAGAAATGATGGGTGACTGGCTTGCGCAAGACCATGAAGAGCAGATTCAGGGTCTCCAGATTCGGATGACTTAGTATGTCACGAGATTGCAAGTGCGGCGTTGCCTTGCAAGCAAGGTAACTTACGTTACCTCTGTACAATCATTCCCGACATCAAACTCCTCAGTTTGCAATGATTATCAAAATCGACCGTTGAGTGTACGTAAATACATCGCAAGGAAATGACTGTGCTCGAAGCGCAAATAATGATGGCCAACATGTATGTGATTTGTGCAGTTATCAACTTGAAGGAATACAGGGACATGCTTAGAGAATCTGCCGTATACCCCTATGTTGACTAAGATAAGCCGGTCGTGCTGCTTCAAGGGCCGATTTGTTGCGATCTCATCAATGACTAGGATCCTGGCGGTCATCAGAGTAGATATGAGTGTGAACGCGACTAAGATGTGGGTAGTTGTGTCGAGATGTACTTTGATCTTGGCTTCGATCCACCAATCAGCTCCATTCAAGTCGTTGGAGCGCTCATACTGTGTACAGATCCTCAAGCTCATCGAACACCCAAGGACCCACCAAGAGAAGGCTGACAGGATGGCCTGCTACTTCTCGTTCATTGAGAAATGCCGTTAATGCATCCAGAGCATTGCTTTCTCCAGAATATCCAACCTCCTCAAGGTTCGGAAGAAGCTCCAGTGGTGGCTCTCCATCATCAGATGATAAGGAGCCGAAGATTCCGCTGATGAGATCATCTTGTACATGAATGGTCTTCATATTGGTGAATGGCCTAAGAAGATCACGCCACTGTCTTTGATCGACATTGTTGTGGGATTCTGATGATCGTTTGTGTTCTTGGTAGCTGAGTATGGCTTGTTCGACAGTAGAAAGTACGGGTGAAATTGTACCAACTAATTGCACCGCAGATGCAACCTGCCAGTCGAGATGTTCGCACCCGATTTGCAACGTCCAGAGAGTGTCCCACTCAGAGGCCGCATGGAATGAAACGTCGAACGCACCGAACGTTACCTGGACAGCGGGAAATCTGAAGATCTCGGATGTTTGTATGAACTGCAAGAGGGATGGAACAATAAAGGAGTGCTGATTATAAAGGTTGACACGAAATGTGCTGAGAGAAGGGGCACTGATCCGAGCAACAAGGCCTTCCAAATATGCACTCACACCACCGAACAGAAAGTGACGTAAGTTGGAAAGTGTGATCATGTCCAGTGTCTGGCGCGATTGCTTTTCAACATCATCGTTTGGAAGAGGGGAACGAAATCCAATGGCCAATGTCTCGAGCGGGAGCATAGGCGAAAGCCGGGTAAGTATATAACTTGGAGGGAAATAGGCGGATGCTGGGATTTCCGTAAGCACGAGAGTGACGAGTCCCACGGCAGTAGCGGAAAGTAAGGGTGACCCGATTGGAAGGAAAGCCATCCTTAGTCTGAGGTGGTGTAGATTGGGGGCTTGAAACGTTACAGGAAGGACCACTTCGGTCAAGGAATAGATATGCATGCGTTCCAGATTTGGAAATTGATCATCCATAACCGCGACGAACTTGCCCACATTTGGGAGCATCGAAAAGTCAATGCGACGCACGCGATCACGGTGCGAAAGAGCGAGCAATAGACCCGATTCATCTTCTGCTGTTATCTCCTGATATATAGCGTCGGCGTCATAACAGATAGTGAGTGGTAGAGTTGGTGAATGTGCGAGCATGTCCGCTACAGGCACACCGTTGGCGCAGAAAAGATGAAGGTCGAGGTAGGATGGTGATTTAAGAATAATATGTCGCCATCGTCGACAAACATGTGCCAGTTTGTACCACCAACGTTGGCGGTCCCAAAAAAAGTCTATTCCAGTTCCATCGTCATATTCGTCCGGTTCTGCAAGCTGACAAAAATGAAATACATTGAGAAGCACATCGTCGTTGAGTATATGGATAGGGGAGTGTCGTCTATTACTGCTGAGCCCTATTAATTTGAAAGTTTGTGAACAGATCAGGGAAACAAGGGTCATGATTTGGAACTGCTTACCGTGAAGTCGGCCGAAGGGAGAATCAATTATGGTAGAACCAAGCATTTTCAAGGAGTAATGACGTGGATGTGGAAGTGCCCCTCCTCTCCCCCCGGACGACAACCAAACAACACCACGTGATTTCCATTTTTGGAAGTTGTTGATAATGATGCGTGCGACTTCGACTTAGCCACAGCTCTTAGTCAACTTGAGCCACACAAATAAAATATATATTTTTTTCTTTTT
>QLPA01003740.1:0-18282 GCA_003313945.1 Lactifluus pinguis | reverse complement strand
GGTAGCGACCGCGACGATGGGGCAGTGGCGACGGCGTCTGGGCGGTGGCGGCATCGGGGTAAAAGCAGCGGCAGCGGTGAGGGGAGCAGGTGGCACAGTGGGACCCACACACATGGCAGCACGAGTCATTGGTGTCAGGGCTTGGACAGTCAACAGTGATACCTGAGCAACCATGTGTGAAATGTCAAAAAAGAAAAAAAAACATCACGCACAAATGGACCATGCTAACAGGCCACGACAGTAGCGGCGGGGAGAGGGAGGTGCCGCAGATAGAGGCGGGGTGACAGCGGTACTAGAGGGCAGCGACAGAGGACGCGAGACAAGGCAAAGACGGAGGGTGAGCGATGACGGCGACAGAGAAGGCGTAAAGAGAGGAGAGGGCGATAAGGGTGGCCCTGGCCCGGCCCGCCTCCCGGACAGTCTATCTATTTTTAGCATACCCCTCCAAACCCATAACCCCTCATAACCCATACCTTGGGCCGTCCACCGGGGGGTATGGGTTAAGAGGGGTTCGACTGTATACCCTTCCCATCTCCTCATGCCACGCTTCCGTCTAGTTTTACTGTTACTCTCCTTTCTTCCATACCTCCGCCTGTACCATTCCCGTACTTCGGGGTCCGCGTCTTTGTCATAGTCGCATGTTGCAGTATACAAATGCAGACAAAAAAAAAACCGGTCATTGGTGAAGCGAAGGCCGAGCAAGGTACACATTGACTATGCCAAATATGGAATAGTGCTGCCGCAGCCTGTGAACCACCGTCGCAACTCGGCAAACTAGCGAATGTGACAACTTCAAGGACGCAATGTCATGTTGCACTATTGGTCTCATGTTGCGTCGTTGGTCGCACTGTTGTTCTCAACTGAGCTGCTCGCTCTTTTCTGACTGGATCCGTTAAATATATCTTGGTCATGGGCGTGGTTTCCTGTCCCCGTTATTCCATCGCACTTTCCAACAACTCTCTAACTCCCAATTCTTCGTTCCCATACTGACAACTAATATGGCCTCTAGGCCATCATCCAGTTTACTCTCAGTCGGTTACCTCTTTAGCCTTGCTGTCCTAAACCTCCTCACCCGTTTGGACCAGATGTTCAAGTCGAATAGTGGTACCCGATCCACCAATAATGAGGTCGCGGAGAAGGAGCTGCAGGCTGCAGTGAAAGAGTACAAGGCCGCCGTGAGCACGCCATTACTCACTATGGGTTCCTCTCGTTTATATTGTACCTCTAGTTAAAGAAGAACACCGCCTCGTATCATGAACCCTCCAGCTTTGTATGTTATTCTATCGTGTAGTCCAGCCATTCTCCTCATGAATGGATTGTGCACTCAAGGCAGCAGTGATTGATGTGATTAAACATAGCGACTCGATCGATGACCGCAAGATGGCTGTGAGCCCCTTTTTCTCTTGTCCGCTTGGTCTGACCATCCGTACGCCCGTAGCTCGAACATCTCCTCTCGTTCATTTCGCGCAACGCAGACGGACCCTTCAAGGACCAAATGACCGATTTGCAGAATTTGGTCGTTGAACTCCGTTCGTCGTTCTTAACACATGCGCTTTTATATTACCTGATAAGCAATCCCGATCCAGTTTATACTGACCTGTACCATCCCCCCGCGACGTACCTCGGTCCTAAGTATCAATACCGACAGCCAGACGGCTCCTGTAACAATCCTGCCGATCCGGACATGGGTAAGGCTGGCACGCCTTATGCGCGCAGCGTACAGCAGTTGCAATCCATGCCAGCCAACATGCTCCCCGATCCTGGTCTCGTCTTTGATACCTTACTGAGACGTGAGAAGGTTCGATTTGTAGTTTCCCTTACTTGTACGAGAGCCTCCTCACCTGTGCACCGCATGTTTCAGTTTGTCAGACACCCTGCTGGATTTTCCAGCATGTTTTTTTCATGGGCCACACTTGTCGTCCATTCGTGAGTCCACCAGCTTTGGTGAAGTCCACTTCTTACTGACATCTCGAAAAAGTCTTTTCCGCACATCCCACGAGCCTGGTAAAGTATATGTCAATGAGACGTCGTCGTATGCAGACCTCGCACCGCTGTACGGCAACGATGAAGCCACTCAGCGCGATGTTCGTGTGAATGACGGCCGAGGACTTCTCCACCCCGATTCCTTCGCTGAAGAGCGCCTTCTTATGTTACCACCTGCTGTCTGCGCTCTGCTTGTGCTGTTCAATCGCAATCACAACGTACGTACCTGGCCAATCAATGTCTTCTCAATTTTCTGATTGCCTTGCCTTAGTACATTGCCAGAAAGCTGCTTGAGATCAACGAGCGTGGATCCTTCACCAATCCTGACCGTATTCCTCTGGATGATCCTGGGCGCGCAAAGAAGATTGAGGATCAAGACCAACAAATCTTCCAGACTGCACGGCTCATCAACTGCTCCTGGTTCGCGAGCATCATCTTTTCTGATTACATTAGCAGCATTCTCGGCCTCGTTCGGCAGGGTAGTACCTGGAGCTTGAATCCCTTTAATGTATGTGCCAGTGATCTACTCTGTTTTATCTTGCTCTAGCGTAGCTGGCTACGCTCGCACAGGACCTACGTTGCATTGACCATAAGCTTTTCGAGCGCGGTCGTGGCAATGCTTGCAGTGTCGAGGTATGTAGCTGTCGTTCTATCCGTATCATAGATCCCAACATAAACCGCAACTATAGTTCAATTGTATATACAGATGGCACGCGACTACGTCCCAAGCAGATGATCAGTGGACATCGGCGCTGATGTCCCGACTCTTCCCTGGAAAAGATTTGGAGAACGTAGGTGGCGGACTTGATGGATCAGGTAAACTGACCAATTTATTCGGCCCTCAGATCACTCCCAATGAATTCATGGAAACTGTTGGACGATTTTTACCTAAGAAATCGGGTTTGTCCCAATGGACATTCGGCGGGTGGGTTACCCGGTTATCGTTTCTGGGTACTGTCACTGATTTCATTTTAGTTTGAAGCGCGGCCCAGACGGAAGATTCAACGATAGCGAACTTGGGGCTCTCATTAAGGATGCGTGCGTATCTCTTCTATGCTGTTCCTGAAAGTATACCCACAACACTACAGCATTGAACATCCGGCAGCCACTTTCGGAGCGCGTGGAACGCCTCATAGTTTGAAGGCGATTGAAGTCATGGGTATTGAAGCCAGCCGTCGCTGGGGCGTTTGTTCGCTAAATGAGCTCCGCAAAGTATGTTTTGTCTTTTTTCGCATATACAGTATAGGTTAACCTCAACATTCCTAAAGTTCATCGGCCTCAAACGTGAGTATAAATAGTGTATCAAATCTGAACTTGAATCTCATTTCTCTCCAAGCTTATGCAAGTTTCCTGGAATGGAATGACGACCCGGAGATTGCCGAGGGGGCAGAGCGTCTCTACACCCACATTGACAACCTCGAGCTTTATGTTGGTTTACAAGCTGAGCAGGTTAAGCACGTCGTTGATGGCGCTGGCCTTTGCCCTGGCATGTTCAACTCTCGTTATTTCTGGGCTGAGGCTAATTATTCCTCGTAGGATATACCATAAGCCGTGCTATTCTTAGCGATGCCATTGCCCTCACGCGTGGCGATCGCTTCTTCACGACGGATCTCACACCCTATAATCTCACTTCTTGGGGCCTCGCCGATACCCAACGTGACCGGAAAGGTCCCGGAAATGGAGGCATGCTTGGCCGGCTCATTCTTCGTGCCCTGCCAGGGGAATTTACGGAGAATAGCGCTTACACATGGTTCCCTCTCCAGACTCCCGAGTCTATGGACGTTTTCCTGACCAGACTCGGCACTTCTGATCGCTATAACTTCACCCGTCCTGGCTCTGTACCCGTCGTCGTCAATGCGATGGAATATAACACCATCCATAGTATATTGGGCAATAATCGGTTTGTCCATCTATATGGCGAAAAGGCTGCGCGTGTTGTCTCAGGTGAAGGGTATGTAAACGTGACAGGGTGATGTTGTGCAAGTCCCTGATTCCATCTCATGGCAGGTTTTTCCTTGCGACGAGAAATGCAGCCGATAGCCAGCGGGACCAGCGAGAGCTTCTGGGTCTGTTACTATCATCACCAGAACAGGCTGACAAGATTGCGCACTACTTCTATGAGAAGACCCGCAAACTGATCGTTAAAAAGTCTTTTAAGCTCTTTGATAACAGTGTCCAGTTTGTGGACATTGTTCGTGATGTGCTGCGTTACGTCCCGCTGTACTGGGCCGCGACTGAGCTGGTATGTGACTTTGACCTGATGTCACTAACTGTTGGCTGTACTGTATTAATAGGCTGGCCTGACGCTGAAAGCGGATGAGGACTCATTGGGTGATTACACCGAGTCTGAGCTCTATGATATGATCACCGAGATATACTCGTATGCTCCCTCTTGCGCTCGTCACTTCAGTTACTGACTTACTCATAGGTTCTTATTCCTCGACGTTGACCCGTCCCAAGCAATGAACTTAGAGCTAAGGGTGAAGGAGCATATCAAGGACCTGCAATATCGCATTAAGGCCAACCTCTTCCTTGATGAGGTCAAGGTGAGAGATTTGGCCTTTTTGACACGTTCTTTTCTGGTTCACGCAACCTTCCAGCCTAAAATTTTAGGTCTCGTGGAATCTATTCAATCGTTATTCGCTGGAAAGTCGATCAAAGAGAAGTTCTCTCTCGCGGACAGCCGTTACGAAAACGGTGCCAGTATCGACCGAACCACGAACAATGTGCTATCACTTTTGGTTGGTGCATCGGTCGAGCTTTCCCAATGTTAGTAAGACACTCTTAAGGAGCTTACTTAGTCTGATTAATCACAGCGATCATCAATATTGTCAATTTTTACCTCGATCTGCCTGATGCCGTGCTCCAACTCAAGGGCGCTGATGCGGAAAATCATATACTGGAGGGTTACGCATACGAGGCCATGCGTACGCCGTTCATCACTGTGCAGTGGGCTGTTTGCTAATATTTCTCTCTCGTGTAGGCATTGACCCACCATTCCGCGGAGTCTATCGTAAGTCGTTTTCGTTGCTTCCCGCACTTGTGTTATTCATTGGCAATCTGCACAGGTGAATCCTTGGCCGATCAGAGAGTAGGCAGCCTCACCCTTTCCAAGGGTCAGCGTGTTTTCCTTGACCTCGCGCATGCTAGCCTTGACGTCAGTCATTCCTCCTTCACGCATACTACTTCGCACTCATACATCCCTGGATGACTTTTTGACTTGGTAGTCCACCGTGTTCACTAATCCAATGACCGTGGAAGTAAATCGGGAGCCCAAGAGCCGTTACCTGTTCGACGACATCATCACCCGCTCTCTTGGCGTCGATCTGACAATGAAGATCACGGGCCAAATGCTTCGTGCAGTATTCGAGTTTGATGGCATGCGCCGTGGGCCCTCCGCTTCTGGCAAGCTGAAGCGCTATAAGGTCGAGAATATGCACCGGTATGAGTACCTCGGCGCGAACCACCTGCCGACCGTGTGGCCGAATACGATGCTCCTTCAAGTGAGTTCTTCATACCTCACCACATGCAATCCATTACTGACTGATGTCGACCAATAGTATAATATTGCTGTTGCGCAGGGTTACTCGACTCGGGCGTAGGAGGGGGTTGCTCCTTTGAATTGTTAGAACGTAGTTTTATGTGCTTCTCAGCCAAAGTCTTGTTGTTTCTGTCTCACGCCATCTGTATAATAGCCTCGCAGCGAGGTAATCTGATATCAATGACTCCGCTGAGCCAAACCAGGCGATCTTATTTATCTGGTGGCTGGCGCCTTTTAAATTTCGGCGAGGTTGTTTCATAGGAAGAGATATGCAGACGCGAGCTGCTATTCACCCTTTTTAAGTTGCTATGTCGCTACTGATTGATGTCTCAGGATTCCAGACCCGTTATGATGACATCGTCCGTTCGCTGCGCAAAGCGTCTGACAAGCCCGCAACCAGGTGTTCCCCGTATCCATCGTTCATCTTCCCCAGTTCTTGCGGGCTCAGATTTCAGGAATCGCCTCTGTCTGCTGACAAGATCCCTCTCCTCCATCTTAAGCGTCGTGTCGGTACCCAGTGCCAATGGGAGCACAGCTCAAATCTCACAGGTCTCTACTCCAATAAGATTGCCACCTCAGGTACAACGTTCTAGGATAAGCCCTTGTTGTCATCACTACTGCATAGCCGGACCACAGCCGAGTATTAGTACCAGGGCCCAGGGGATCTTTCAGCGCTTCGGCAGCCGCGGTTCCGCTCTTGCCGTTGTTCCTTTCAATCGTATGAAACTGGTGGGGAACTGGGAAGGAGGGAATTGTCCACTTCGCCTTCGTCATTGTTTGCGGTCAGGCTTTGCGTGAGTAGGCTGTAAATTCGTGTCCTCCACTTCCATAGCGGTACTAGTAGCTCCCCGCACGTGCATCTGCCACAGTCGAGCTGCTGCCGCCGCAACCACCGCTTGCCCTGAGGGACATCAATAATGTCGCCTCAGGTTACAAAGGTTGTTTCCCGGGCCCTGCTAGGCTAGCCCACTTTTTTGGGTACAGTACTATCGCTTACCTAGTAATGATAAATCCCTGGGAAGTGATAATTGTGATTTTTACCACTTTACCACCCTCCGATAACACTGATCTTTGTGTGATCTGGACTTGACATTACTCTGATAATATACCTCTAGAGTTTTTATGTTCTCAGTGAATGGGGATCTTCGAAATATGTGTGTTTCAAGCTCCGCTTGTCGGGCGCTTGACGCGACGCGGTCGCGCGCTCAGGCTTGCTTTACATCTATTTTCCCTCTATCTTACGGACGGGTCCTCGAGTGCGCGTTTTCTCTCTCTCCCTTGTTTTACCGAGCTCAACGTTTGAATGGCCTTTTCTCTCCGCACGCCTCTCTCTTCCTGTCCACAAAAAATAGAATAAGCGCTTTGCAACGCTGGTCTCGCTCATGCTCTCCTCACAAACTAAGGATGAGGTACTTCGTGACAGCAACTACGGTCTGTATTCAGTCTTTGTTTCCGTATACGTGCACCGAAAGAGCGAATAATGGGCGAGTTTGGTAGAGCGAAAGGGATCTGAGATCTGAAATAAAAGAGGCAAACGCCACCAGGTACCCCAGGACAGATTCCGAACACCTGGAAGGGTTGTTTAAAATGATCATTCATCCGGTAATGGCGTGCTCACGGCGGCCTGGAACTCGTTCACTGCGGACTGAAGCTGTTTCGCCGCTTCATGCGTAACGTGAGAGCGTCGAAATTGAGGTGGTTACGTAGCCTTGTTTGAGCATGCTGCGAAGGACGGCAATTGTGTGAAGGAAGCCAAGTCTGAGTGGGTAGAATACTGTCAGTTGCGACGGGTGAGCACGCTTGGCGAAGGCAGGCGAGTGCGCGTGAACGAAGCAACGTGGCGAGTCTCACCTACAGATCGAGCTCCTCTTGTTCTCGACTCTTTACGCATTTCGTATCTTATTGAGTTAGTATCCTAACTAGTAGCTATACGAGCAGTTACTTTGGACTGAAATATATTAATAACCAAAGTGGACGTTGTAAATGTTAGTGTTAGAGCGGAGCTCGAACCTTCTCGTAGTGTCATCCACATCTTTCACATTCCATCCACCTCATCGCTCCCATTGCATCATCATCTACGCACTCAGTTTGGCCCTACAATACAAGTACATACAGTAGCACACACTGTATCCTGTAGTATAAGTAGCCGCGCCTCTGCACACCAAAACAATAAGCTCTTCATCCCACTTCGCGTGCCTGGTCTGAGTTTCAACTTCCCCTTACAGTAAAGAGGTATCCAAATTGTCGAGCCTCTCTTTTCCTCCAACTTGTCTGCTCTTGCCGCCGCTCGATTCCTCTTCTCGCGCGAACTCGATCCATTCCCGTTCTCGACTCAAAGTTCCATTTTTTCCCCTTCACACCATTTCACCCATTCCTCTTGCGAAGAATCAAAGCTACACATTGCCAAGTTAGCGGCAGATGGGTCGAACTGGGTGACCTACCGCGGCCGGATGCTTTGGGAAATTGACTCAATGACTACCTCACCAGCAATAAGATCACAGCGGAATGTAGATGCCGGAGATATCGACTGGATGAAGCCGCAAAAATGCTCGGACAATGACGAAGCCGCAGTCAAGCAGCTCATCGCCTCATCGATCCCCGACACCGCCTTCAACCACGTCAAAAGGGAGAGGGCTGCAAATGGAGTGTGGAAGTGTTGAAGAACATTTACGAGGCTCGAACGAGGCTGGACCTACGTGGAAGCTTAAAGTGTGGAGAGGAGGAGGATTTCCGCACCCATTTTCGAGAAGCTCACCGAAATACGCGAGCAGCTGGCATCCACGGGGAGCGCAATCCCAGAAGCTGAGTATGCCTACATTCAGTTGAGCACACTCCCGCAATCCTATAAAGGCATCATCCATGGCCTAAACACCTGTGCTGAACTCACCGGCCATGCCTTCAAACGTCATCAGTGTGGCAACAGACGAATACGATCGCCACAGGCTGATGAAGCGGAAGGAGGGTGAATACGAAGCGCTCGTCGCATCCCAACAGAACCCAAAGTTGAAAGGAGAGAAGAAGCGACGCGGTATTGAGTGCCACAACTGCCACATGCGGGGGCACATCAAGTGGGAAAGGTCCGAGGACTCGTACAACACTGCAGGAGACTCGGTTGTAAATAAAAATAAAAATATGACAATTCTCACAAGGAAATCGCTGTTCTCTTTTCATGCCACGCGCTGCATGACGCTTCGCACAGATCATGTCTGCCATGTCTTCGCTCCGTACGTCACAGTAGCATAAAATCGCCTGCTTTTTCCAAAGAGGGTTTCGAGAAGACTGGGACGAAGAAGATTGTGCGCGCTGAGGACTGTGAGAGGAAAGTGATTTAGTATTTATCAGAACAGCATCACTACGACGTACCAGCTACCTCTATCTGGAGCAAGCTCCGTTGTGTTTCGCTGCCAGTGACCTGAGAGCTGTTCAGCTGGGAGCAAATATAGAAATGAAACGGAATTGACTGATGAGCCTTACTCCCGAGTTCTGGGCTGTAGTAGGTTAAGAGGATTGTCTTTTCTAAGTGACGTAAGTGACGACGTCGTGGGCTTGTGGCAAATAGTGCCATACACACGCACACACCGCACTTCACTGTGCACGCCGCCCGCATATAGGAAATGCGCTTCCTATTTGGGAAAAAAGGCAACTCGCCTCACCGCCTCACCGGAAATCGAACTCTGATAAGACCACCACACTGGCAGTTATTTTCAGGTCTTCGTTTAAGCAATGACGTTCTTTATGCAAAAATGAACTAGCAGACCAGCTGTGTGCTGTATGACATAATGACCCCAGGACACACAGACGTCTTTCAGTTTCATTCCGTAACCGCACACGCTTCATCGGATTCCCTGGCTATAATTTATGGGCGTGATGTCATTTCTCCGTGATGTATGTGCATATACCTTACGATTACTATGCCATTTACGTTTACTGCTGCAGTCCCTCGCTGATCATGACTTTAAGCGCATACTAGGGCGCGCATTAGGTGCGTGTATTTTTGAATGACGATGTATATGAGTGATCAACTTGAGATCCCGTGCCATGCAGTGAGACTGAGATGACTTGTGCCTGTGTTTTTTGTGTCATTGTGCTAGTGCGGTCTGGAACTCGACGAAATCAAGTAAAGTGCGCCAACACTTCTGCTGTAAAACGAATCGAGCTACTGTGTAAGCCACTTCGTTTGCTAAAGTCCAAACAACGCGATAATCCTACGTGATGATAGCGTCCAAGCAGCTCAACGAAGTCTAGGACAATTGCTGAACGATGCGACCCCATCTACGATTAACTCCCATGGTTGTTCCAGCTTGCGGGCGTCTCTCAATTCTTTACCTCCTTCCCCAAATCCCACAAAGCATGATATTGTCGCACACGACACCGCAAATCCTGCGCGTGCGCGACCAGTTCAGCTTATTTCTGCCCTGTCAGCAACTCGCGTCGCCTTTCTCATCAAGCTGTCCTGGTACGGCCGCATATTCATGAGCCACCCGAATCTATGATCCTCCAAGAATCACTGGCAATCAGTCACCACAGTATTTTTTTTTTGTTGCTTATTATTGGGAGAAGAAACAACGCACGCAAAATTTTTCATCTAGTAGGGCTGTACGTCCATATTCGTGGAGTTTTGTGCGGTTTCAGTTGTATTTGTGATGTCGCGTTGGCCCTTTGGTGGACAGCCTGAGCACTTGCAAGTGAACTGTTTGAAAGTGGTGAGATTGACCAATCTGCGCCATACTGTATAAACGTCGGTGAGAGTGTAAATGTGAGGAAAAGGAGGTGTAGCTCACAATGAGATGACGACAGCGAGTGGCTCGGATGATGCCGAGAAAGGTGGTCATCCAGGAGGCGTGTATCCTTTTCAATTGCATCCACATCGTTCGTACCGTGTCTCACCTCTGTGAAGATGCCTGGTTGGTGTTCTACCATAATTTCTCCCCTCATTCGAAGGCTCTGCCGACGTTACTTCCAAGGCATGACCCTTGTGGCCCTGGCCCTTTCTCAAACTTGCGATTCAATAGGGCTCAAGAGCGATAGACAACATTCCGAATCGCCCAACTCTATCCTCAACGACGACGTGCTTCTCAATATATTCCATCTCTATCGCCGGCTGACAGATCCAGACGATAAATTTGGGATGGCCGCAATTGCCTGGTCCCACCAACGTTGGTGGTACAAACTGGCACACGTTTGTCGACAATGGCGAGATATTACTCTTGAATCACCATCCCGGCTCGACCTCCATCTGTTCTGCACCAACGGTGTGCCTGTAGCGGACATGCTTGCACATTCGCCACCTTTTCCACTCACCATCTATTATCATGGTCATAAGATAACAACAGAGGATGAATCGGGTATATCGCTCGCACTTTCGCACCGTGATCGCATTCGTCAAATTTACTTTAGGAACCCCCCAAGGAAGCTCGTCACGGCTTTGGGTGATCAATTTCCAATTCTGGAATGCATGCATATCGCTTTTCAGACAAGAGGGGTCCTTCCTATAACGTTTCAAGCTCCCAATTTACGCCATCTCAAACTGTGGGGTGCTTGCATCCCAATTGGGTCACCCTTACTCGCAACTGCCGCGGGACTCGTCACTCTGACGCTTATGGAATCCGACAATTTTCCTTCAAGTTATCTACGAACCCAGCTTTCGCTTATAGCCCAGCTGGAGAGGCTGTCCATTGGATTTAGACTCCCTACCACCGATCGTGGGGAGCCGAGCCAGACATTGGACATGATCACACTTCCCAACCTACGCTGGTTTGCATTCGAAGGTCATAGCACCTATTTGGAAAACCTTGTTGCTTGGATCAGCGCCCCTTCCCTCAGCATCGTTCATGTCTACTTTAATGAGCGCTCCTATATAATTCCACGTTTCTTGCAGTTCATGCAAACATCCGAGGACCTCACATTCAGCGCTGTCTCAGTAACTTTCGGTTCACGTTCTGTTTCCTTATATGCGGTCCCTTGGAAGTGGGACACTCCTTTCCTGTTGCAGATCAAGGGCGCATCTCTCGACTCCCAAGTTGCGTCTGCGACGCAATTATTTCGTGAACTTTCACCCGTACTTTCTGTTGTCGAGCAAGTCACATTCAGCCACGAAATGCACCACTTCCCTGTACCGGAATCGCAAAACAATGTCAATCAAAGACGGTGGCGTGAACTTGTTAAGCCGTTCACCAATGTGAAGACTATTCATGCACAAGATTATCTTGTCAGCAGAATCCTCCTTTCCTTACCATCTTTCCATGGAGAGCCACCACTGGAGGTCCTCCCGAACCTTGAGGAGGTCGGATATTCTGGAATAGGCGATACTTGGGATGTGTTTACCAGATTTCTCAATGAACGACAAGTATCGGGCCATTCCGTGAGTCTGCGCTTCAAGTTGGTGGACCGCTCGACGTTCGATATACCTCGGGATGTGTACTGTATGGGTGCTGCAGCAATGGAGACAATTGGTGGATTGAGGTACGTCTCGACACACTACCCATATCTTAATCGTGCTTACACAGAGGTACTCTCTTGTTCACGATAACCAGTCATCGATAATATCACAACAAAGCGGCTTACTACTAGTAACTAGCTCAGGTCTCAGATCTCAGACCTTGGGCTGCTCTTTGTCACGATGGATTTTTGTCACAGTGTGCGGATCCGAGTCCATGGCGAGTGACCAATCAACCAGATCAGACAAAACTCCTTATACTGTACCTGCTTCAAGTTCTGTAATATAGGTTCTCATTGGTGTCGATGATCAACTCAAGGGGTTAACCTCGTTTTAGCAACCTTAGTTGCTAGTGAAAAGTCCAATCGATGCGATATAAGTCATTTTACATAACGCCCAATTTGCCAAATTCGACAAGATTTCTACATCTGTTATTTGTGCTTGCAACCCGGAAACCGTGGCGTACAAAGTTTATCCCCCCATGGTGATGTGGCTGGGGAGCGTCTCTCAAGTCTTTACTCGCCTTCCACGAACTTGAACCCCGCAGAGCGTTAGGCTGTTGCATTGGTACATGGCTCCGCGGAGGCTGTGAGTGCGGCTCAGTGCGCGGCCAGTTCAGCTTGTTTACTGCCACGTAGCGCCTACGACCACGACGGTGAATAAGCTATGGGAGTTCGAGTTCCATCTCGATACTCCCTACGGAGCGTGGAGCCGTGCAAATATCCGGTCCAGTGCCAAGGTTAATTGCAATAGCAGATGAAGTGGGAGGTTGAGAATGGACGACCATGGGCCGTCGCTGGCTAGTAGTGATCCCCGTACTCACAAATGATAATGTATCCGTGCCTCCACATCTCGGATTGGTAGAATATACGAATAGGTATACTTTGAATATGAGTCTGCGACCTATTTGAAGCCAAAAGCTGGCACGTGGCGGATCAGCAGTCAGTCAGTCATTGCCACGTGTGCAGCGTTGCTTTTCGCTGGTTATCATTGGGAGAAGAAACGACGCACTGCGACGCCAAAATATTACATCTAGCAGGGCTTTATGTCCATATTCGTGGCGCTTTGTGCAGTAGGTGTTCGTGACATCGCGTTGGCGGACAGCACTTGAACCTGTTTGAAGGTGGTGAAATTAACCTGTCTGCGATGTATCCGAGTCCGCGCGTATACTGTATAGACGTAGATGAGTGTGTGAAAGTGAGGAAAAGGAGGTGTGGCTCATAATGAGGTGACGACGGTGGTGATGACGAGGAAGGTCACGGTGGACCGTGGACGCCAGTCCAATTCTGGATATAGGTCCGCGCCCACCGCCACAGGCATCGGTCATTTCAATAGTATCCACGTCGTTCAGTTAGTATCGTGACTCACCTCTGTGAAAATGCCTGGTTGTTTCTCTACCATAATTTCTCCTCCCCTCGTTCGAAGCCTCGGCCGACGTCACGGTGCGCAGTTCCAAGTCATGATCTTTGTGCCCCTGACCCTTTCTCAAACTTGCGATTTAATAGGACTCAAGGGAAATAGACAACACTCCGAGTCGCCTAACTCTATCCTCAACGGCGATGTGCTTCTCAATATATTTCATCTCTATCGGCTGACAGATCCAGACGAATATGTCGATGAAAATGGGATGGTCGTCATTGCTTGGTCCCGCCAACGTTGGTGGTACAAACTGGCACACGTTTGTCGCCTCTGGAGATATATTATCCTTGAATCGCCATCCCAGCTCGACCTTCATCTCTACTGTACTAATGGTGTGCCTGTAGCGGACATGCTTGCACATTCACCACCGCTACCACTCACCATCTATTATAACACCTTCAGACACGATGTAACAGCGGAAGATGAATCGGGTATATTGCTCGCACTTTCTCACTGTGACCGAATGCGTCGCATTGACCTTTCCGAGGTGCCAAACGTGGGGAAGTTCGTCACGGTTATGGATGATCAATTCCCAATTCTGGAGCGCCTGCATATCTATTCTCTGACAGAAGTTGTCCTTCCTGTAACGTTTCAAGCCCCCAATCTACGCAATCTCAGACTGTCGACAGCGTCCCTTCCAATTGGATCACCCTTACTCACACCTGCCACGCGACTCGTCACTCTCTCGCTTCTTAATATCCCGGCATCGGCCTATCTCCCTCCTAGTTATATATTCTCCCGACTTTCGCTTATGCTCCAGCTAGAGAGGCTCGTCATTGATTTTCGTTTCCCTATCTCCAATGATGATGTTGAAAGCCAGTTGCACCAGACCCCGGATGTAACCACACTTCCCAACCTACGCTGGTTTATGTTCACTGGCGTGAGCGCCTATTTGGAATGCCTCGTTGCTCGGATCAGCGCCCCTTCCCTTAACATCCTTCATATCAATCTGTTTAATCAGCTCCCCTTTACTTTTCCGCACCTCCCGCAGTTCATGCAAATATCCGAAAACCTCAGATTTACTACTGTCCAGGTAGCTTTCAATCCGCTTGACGTGACTCTACATACTGTCCCTCAGAAGTGGGACACTCCCTTGCTGTTGCAGATCAGGTCAAGGCTGAAACTGAGGACGATTCAGCAGGTGGAAAAACGCTATTGGATTAAAACTAACCTGAGGACGATTCAGTGGGTGGAAAAACGCTGAGGCCTTGAGGCTGATAACGCTAGGTATAAATACAGAGTGTGGCTGGTGTTTGTGTACACATGTTTACTGTTCCGAAGCGTCCGAAGTAAGGCTATCTACTACCTAAACGAGATCTCGACAAAGCCATATGAAAAATCTAGTTTGTGGATCTATCATCTACGCATACCAACATATCATATTCCCGAGATGCCAGGCAGGACCATTTCTAACACGCCCCTTCACGCTGCATCTCGAAGACCCATGGCGGCGGAGTGCAACTCGAGTTTGGCACGTACGAGACCTTTAGTTAGTGTGTCCACAACTTGGTCTGCCATCGGAATGTAGGAAAAATCGATCTCGGACTCGGCGAGAAGTTGACGAAGGAAGTGGTAACGGACTGCAATGTGCTTCGTCCTATCATGGAATTCGGGATTCCTGGTGACATGCCGACAGCCATAGCTGATTGACTGTCGATGTGGAGTAGCGTAGGGTGGGAGATGTCAATGTAAAGCTCGGAAAGAAGTTGTCTAAGCCAAACTGCTTCTTTTGAGGCGTGCACGGCAGCAATGTATTTGGCTTCGGTAGTAGAAAGTGCAACGCAAGGTTGCTTCTTGGAGGACCAACTAACGGCACCCCCAGCGAGGATGAAAATGAAACCGGATGTCGACTTGCGGTCGTTAGTGTCTCTGGCCCAGTCAGCATCGACGTACCTGTGGAGCTGGATTCCGCGTGGCGTCCCACACTGGAATACGAGATGCTTCTCAGAGGAGTGTCTCAAGTAACGGAATGCTCAAGAGAGGGCGTTCTCGTGTTGAGGGCCGGGCGTGGCTGCGTGTCGGCCAAGAGCAGCAACCATATAAGCCAAATCGGGTTGTGATCCGAGCATCGAATACATAAGTGCACTGACAGCACTTTGGTAACGCTTGACATCGGACTCCGGAGAGTCTAGCTTGACAAGGCGTTCGTTGGGAAGAGACGGAGTGGAAATGGGATGAGATGTGCTGAAACCAAAACGCTCCAAAATGTCGGAAGAGTGCTTCGACTGTGACAGTGATATCCAACCGGCTTCGATGTTGCGTGTGACATGCATGCCTAAAATCCAGGAGATCTGACCAAGGTCAGTCATCTTGTAGAAAGAACTGAGAGCTGCCTTGTCTTGCTGGATGATCGAGAGTGATTGGCATGCCATGGTTATGTCGTCGACATAAAGCGTGATGATGGAAGGAGTGCCATCGTTATAACGAGTAAAGACGGCATGGTCAGCTTCAGTACACTTGTATCCCATCTCCTGGAGCTGGGACCTGATGTCATCATACCAGACTAGGGAAGGACACGGGTACGGGTAACCCGCAGGGTTTGCGGGTAGGGGTACCACGGGTACGGGTAAGGGTCTGGTCTCCTGTACCCTGGCCTACCCCAGACCCGCAGGCCATGAAACACTTACCTCAGCCTGCGGGTAAGTCACAAGTCACAAGTCACAACTTACACCTTCCGCTTTCGACACCATCCCCCAGGATCCATCAAACCCTCAACGTGATTCAAGTCCCTCGGCGATGAGCATTGATGACCTACTTCGTGGTTGCTCACCGTCGCTTTGGGACAGCCCCTGGGACCGTTACTGTTACCGTCACCGTCACCGTCACCATCACCGTCATCGTCGTTGTCACCACATTGTCAACACCGATGCCCTTAGTTGCTTGCTACTGTCCCTCGCCCTTGCCCTTGCCCTCGCGCTCACCCTCGCCACTGTCGCCGCCGTCAACAGTGTGCTTGAGGGGGCGCCCTTATTATCGCCACCACCGCCAACATAAAATGGTGGGCAAGCTGAGGAGTGAGCAGGCCGAGGATTTTGCCCTGGTGCGTATGATTTCTTTAGTTCTAAACTACTAATCACCTCTTTTTTTTCTTCTGACACCCTCGCCCTCACCCTCGCCGCTGTCATCGCCTGTCTCCGCCTCCTCTCGCGTCCCCTTTGATGCCACTACCGCTCGCCCTCACCCTCGCCACTGTCATTGCCATCACCCACCCTCTGTCATCGCCTTTCTCATGTCTTCTGTCGCTGCCATCGCTTGTCTTTGCCTCCTCTCGCGTCCCCTTTGTTGCCACTACCGCTCGCCCTCTGTCCCCATCGCCTCTCTGTTGATTGCCTGTTAAGGTAGGCGTCACCAGGATTAAGCACCGTTTATGTAAGCCATTTAGGGTTAGAAACTGTATCCACATCTCCTCCTTCACAATTCATCAAAATCACATTCTGATTCCTGACATTAATAGTAGAACTATATAGCTTTGTATCCCAGGAAGAATTTTCAAAAAATATTATGATTTGAGTTGTATATAATGGATTTACTTTTTTTCATGGCAAATTGCATATCTTTGTGAATTAATTAAATCTACACACTTTTCGAAAAAAAAAAGTATTTATTCCCAGATATTGGCAGTCCAAAAATGGCAAGTAACGGCTGACCAATGATGTGACAGTGACTGCTGACTAATAAAAAGACTCGACCTATGAAAGAAACCAAAGTCCTCTCATAGATATGCTGCCACAGTGCCACCTGAAATGCTAGCAGCTATCAAAAACAGTACAAAGTAGAGCATTTGATCTTATACAGAGATATCATCAATGAAATGAACCATTTTCCATGTGCACAAAATTTTGTCCTCGAAATTTGGCAGTGTCACGTAACTAACCCTAGGGTTAGCAGGCTTACATAAACCATGCTTAATCCTGGTGATGCCTACCTTAGCATGGTACATGCTGGTGCGTCATGACTTTTTTCTTTCACTGCTTACACTAATCTGCTTTGATTTCTCACTTCCCTTCGTTCCCCGGTGTCCTCTTTGAGAGACAGCCTCCCTGTCGCTGCCACCATCGCCGTCTCCCGCGCCCACGATGACGCCTTCATGGATCACGTCCATGAAGCAAACCCACGTGGACATGGGTGCCGGTCGACAGCCTCTGCAGCCAAACAAGGACTGGCGACGGGAGAACCACACATTTCTGTGCTGGCCCCTGCAGATAGCTGGTTTTCGGGACATAAGTGGCAGGATACGACATCGACGATCAGCAGTGACGACGGACCGGAAGGTGCGATTGCCTACATTCGTCCACGGCCCACTGGTATGCACCAGCCTGTGCGGGTTGAGGCGAATGAGACAGTGGGTGTCAGCCTTGGTAGGCGACAGAGGAGTAGATCAACAGGCCGTCAAGGCTCAGTTCACGAACTACTTGGTCTATGGGGAGGGAAGGATGAACGTGCCAAATCTTCTGAGGGGATTAGTGGTACTCTCACTGGGCCAAAGTTAACATTAACTTCACAAGAGCCGAACTACCCACTGGCACAGTGGGGGGTCGTTATGCGTGGACTTTCCACGGCGTCACGGTCGCTCGGGCATCACTTTTGTGACCGTCCGAAGCCTGACGCCTGCGACTGGTGCACTCGCGTGAATTCCCCAAGTGTTGCCCGGGTCCCCCTACTCTGCTGCCTGCTATCTCCTCTTGCCACTGCCGCTGCCGCTGCTAGGGATCGGCACGGGTGAACCCGTGGGTGCCGAGAGGCTGACCCACACCCGTACCCATATGGGTGAATGACCCATCAACCCATGGGTCGTTTTGATGGGTTAGCGTGGGTTAGTGTGGGTAGCGGGTCACCCGTGTGGGTAGCACCTGAATTGTGAATATGTACAAGTCGAAATCTTAATTAAAGAAATAAGCATCCT